>SOPF01025892.1:60433-111451 GCA_012979155.1 Hypericum perforatum
GAGAGAGAGAGAGAGAGAGAGAGAGAGAGAGAGAGAGAGAGAGAGAGCAAAAGGGGTCATTAGGTGATTCGACATATGTAAATTCAAGTAGACGAGATCGTGAGAAATTTCTCTGCTAACGCACAATATATCTTTACTTAAATTATGTCCTATAGTGCGTGTAGATATATTTTACGAGAATGGAAGAATAACAATTCAAGTTCGGTGTGTATCGCGCGTCATACATTATGTGGAGCTCTAGAGTTAAAGGAAAATGAACATCTCTAAATTGGATAAATCAGAACATGAATTATTGTTGAGCATAACATAGTTTGCGCACGGTGCATTAAATGAACCGGTTAAGGTGAGACGTGGCCGTGATATACTCGTGGACGAGGGTTAGTTTGGAATTATTTGAGGTATGATCCATTGATATTGGCTGGTGGAGATTGGTAGCTAGCAAGTATCAATCGGCGCTCCTTGTCCGTCGACCATATTAATTAAAGAGCGGTCAAGTTTAGAAAGTGAGAGAGATGAGGCAATTGACAGCAAAATATTAATGAGATGATAAAGATAGGATGTGTCGACATCGTCGGCAGGTTACAACAAAATCGGTTTCCAATTAATTCGATTTCTCTGCTTTAAGATTTGTGATTATACAGGAACCCCAAATTTGCATAATTTGCTTGGCCCAAAACTGCTTATAGAACCAGGATCGAACATGGTTGCTACGGGCTGTCTTTACTATAGCTACTTCGTTCTGATCGTAGAAAAGATATAGGGAAAATTAGGCTAAAGTCCCTGTCCTTTGGTCATTCAACCATTTTTGCTCCTGTTGTTTGAAAACTACTCTTTTAGTCCCTATTGTACAAAATAACGCAGATGTTTAGTCCCTAAAAATCAACTTAATTTTTTTGTATGACCATTTTGCCCTTGTCCCGAAAAACTAACCTGAACCAAATCTAATCCAACCAAATTATTTTGAACCTAACCAATCCAATTAATAGAAACCAAATCCAACCCATTATGGCCACACCGCCCTCATCGACACCACCACTGCCCGCTTCCTTACCTTCTCCAAGCTATGGATCGCCGTGGACTCCCTTTCCGCGTCCTGGTAGACCTCATCAAGGCCCCACACGACGAGTGGGACCTAGCCAAACTCAACCGCCTTCTCTTCCCTGACACGACGACGACGAAGAAGAAGATGGAGCTCCACCATCGCCCACGCCTTCGACGAGGACCGCACCTGCCACGAGCTCCTCCCCTTCCTCTCTGACAACAACGATGACGACGACGAGGTCCTCCTTACCATGGTCAACGAGCTCGGCAGCTTCGTCCCCCTCGTCAGCGGCCCCGACCATGCCCCCTCCCTCCTCCCCCTCTCGAATCTCTCAGCTCTATCGATGATATCGTCGTTCACGACAAGGCCGTCCTCTCCCTCTCCCGCTTTGCCTCCCACTTGTTTGATCCCGATCTCCTCCAACATTTCGTCCCCCTCCTTAAGGTTGATCATCACTTTCCCTCTCTCCCTCTTCGGTTTTGGTTTCTGGATCGAAGATCCGATTGGTTTAGGTTTTGATCTCTTTTTTTGTGTATGTAGAGGTTGGCATCCGGGGAGTGTTTCACGGATAGGTTTCTGGATCGGAGATCCGTTTGGTTTGGGTTTGAAGAAGAAAGGTTTGATTTGGTTTGGTTTTGGTTTTGAGTTTGGTTTAAATTTTCAAAGGAAGGGCAAAATGGTCATACAAAAAAATTAAGTTGATTTTTAGGGACTAAACATCTGCGTTATTTTGTACATAGGGACTAAAAAGGTAGTTTTCAAACAGCAGGGACAAAAATGGTTGAATGACCAAAGGACAGGGACTTTAGCCTAATTTTCCCAAAGATATATAATGATCAATGTTTTGAAAAAAATCTGATAGTGATCTACTCTTGCTCTCTTAATCTAGGTCCTAGAGGTTCAACAGTTGTACAGGAGACTTAAAAATAATTTCATAATGAATTATATATATTATGGGTGTTTTTTTTAAAGCTTTCATTTTTTTCAAATGGTTATTTTGGATAGCGTGTCTGATGGTATTTAACAACATGAAGTTTTGACGATTTGTGGTTAAGGTGTATTATTTCCTACTATATTATGTGTTGGCTTAGATATCGTCTAATACCACCGTATGGCAAGTCTCATACTCCGAGCACAAGAATTCCTAGCATGAGATTGATTCATCTTTGTTTGTCTTGGACATCTATGATAGGGGTGATAAATGACCAGTATTAGTTCTTATTTGGTGAACTTAGTGCATAGCTTTAGGGTGATTATAATTAATTATATAAGAGATTAGAAGGCATCAAGCTAATGGAATGTCTAAATGCACATTCACTAAATGTTTACAAAGAATTTTTTTGGAAGCTGATTTTGTAGGAAGTTCGTAGTTTTGATGAGGATTATGTATATACAGAATGGATTACTATTAAACCCTTTAACTTGTTAAAGAAGCAATTATGTACTAAAATTAAACACAATATCTCATTAAAAAAATCAATTCTGTAACGACCATTTTGAGTACTTTAGACCAGGGCTAGAGTGAAGAATTACACTCCAGCTTTGATATTTAAGCCTTTCATCTCCTTTAAGCCCCTTTTTACGGTGAAAGGATTCTCTCTCTCTCTCTCTCTCTCTCTCTCTCTCTCTCTCTCTCTCTCTCTCTCTCTCTCTCTCTCTCTCTCTCTCTCTCTCTCTCTCTCTCTCTCTCTCTCACACACACACACACACAAACAATGACCAACTTTCGATTACGAAGTTGCCTTTTTGTAAGATTTATAGAAAGAATTGTTTCCCTGTTTCCCTCTCCCTCTCTATTAATCTATATATATGCACTCTTATTATCTTTAATGGAGATGAAGGATTCCGATATACTTATAATCATAGTCATAATATAAGAAATACTTTAAAAAAATAAGAACTCAAAGTAATAAAGATTATTACTTTCCAAAATCTCGAATTCTCCTCGAATTTCACAGTATCGTAATCGTAGTATTGTCAAATGTTTGATCCTTATTTATATATTTGAAGGGAGAATTGTTTCTACATCCTATAAGACCCTAGTAATTTGAAATAAATTGTACTAGAGTAGAGAACCTTACTAATTTTTCTTTACATTTTTCCTTATATTTTTTCTCCGTGAGTTATCCCACATAGTATCACATTTTTTATGTTTTCTGCCTCATAAAATACTTGAAAACAAAACGTGACAAACTTCTAAAAGACTCTTACTTCTCGCGGATTAGTCTGGAAAAATAAGCACAAATGACTCTAGTTCTTCAGGTTTAATCTTTTTTATTTAGGGTCCTTGACATTTAAAATTGAATATCTCATTCAAAGTTGTTAGGATTTAGAATTAACTCCTAAAATTGAGGGATTGTACAATTCAAAAATAATAAAGGGAGATATATTGTTGCAAAATAGAAAGTTAAGTAGAAAATCTATTTTTTACCAAAATTTTGGGACGAGATATTCAGTTTTTAAAAATCATATAGTTTAAAAACCCTAGGCGGAGGGGATCAAAATTCAAGGACTATAATGTGCCCAAAAATAAAATATTCATAAAAAAGTGAGAAATGTTCATTAAAATAAAATATTCATTAGCTGTATGAGTGAGTGATATACCTAGTCAGTTATTAGCATATATGTTAAATACGTTCTTGTATATGAATTAGGTTAAGCTATAATAAATATTATGTGGTTTCAGCTATATTGAAAAAATTATGTAGTTTCAAATTGAAAATTAGGTACCCTAGAGTATACCACATATTTCTTTTCTGAATAGTGGAATCACAAGGTACTAGATATGATTTAACTCTTATGAATTTGATAATGAGTTTCATGCGTATTCTATTTTGATAACCTAATTTAGGATTATGGTTAAATCTAATCATCTGAAAAGATTATAGTTGATTGATAAATCAAAAAATTCATTAATTGTTTATAAATGACTAATCTGAATATGTGAATAATAAATAGTTCATTGGGTGATTTAGAAAGCTATTAATTAGTTAGGCTACGTAAATAATTATTAGCGGAAATACAAAATAGTTCACCTAAACTTAATTAAAAACAAATCTAAATATTGGTGTTGTGGGGAAAAAATAACAAGGTGTCAAGGACGATCTCTTGACGGCTTGAAGGCTTGTCTCAAAGTTGGCTTCAACGATAATAAGTGATCAAATGACCACCACTATCTAACCGAGCTAAGCTCCTCTAATCAGGCTCTACTACTCGGTCTTCTAACGAAGCATTAATGCCCAGCTTAAGAACTACAAATAGAAGCTATGAGCTTGATAAAAGATTTGTGTTGTTGATGTTGAATCTTCTCTTCTGTCCTCCTCAAAGTCCTTTATATAGGCGAAAGAGTTCGTCTCCTCCTTACACTCAAACTCTGTTTCTTTCTTGCACTCAGACTCTTTTATTGCCTATCTTCGGGGATGCTTATTCTTATCACGTGTCGAAACTACCTTTATCACCTAATATTCGGGACTTATCTCTTCTGGTTAATTAGGAGCACGAGTTTATCTCCTTTAACCATGCACGGTCTCATAGCCCTTTCAGCATCTTGCTTAGTTCTCTGTGCTTTCTTGAGACAAGTAGGCTCTTTGAACCCTCTTAAAGCAAACTAAGCATTTATTCCTCCTCTAGGCAAAGTAGGCCTCTTATGTCTCTTTAAGGCTCTTCACACCCTTCCGAGGTGAAAGCACCTATTTTGGGTGAAATAAGCTCTTGACGCCTCCCTTAGGCGAGTTAAGCTCTTAATATTTTCCCTAGGCGAGGTAAGCCTCCGACACTTCCCTTAGGCAAGGCAAGTTCTTAATACCTTTCCTAGGCGAGGTAAGCCTCCAACACCTCCTTTAGGCAAGGCAAGTTCTTAATGTCTCTCTTAGGCAAGGTAAGCCTTCAACACCTCCCTTAGGTAAGGCAAGCTCTTAATACCTCCCCTAGGCGAGCTAAGCCTCCAACACCTCCCTTAGGCAAGGCAAACTCTTAATACCTCCCTTAGGCAAGGCAAACTTTTAACATCTCCCTTAGGCAAGGCAAGGGAAAGCCTAAGTGAACTTACCCTTTCCAAAAGGTAAGAAAGGCCTAAGTAACCCCTCCTCTTTCAAAGGGCATGTTTTAAGAAGACACTAACCCCTTCAAGAAGGCAAAATATCCCTTTTAGTCACTCTTGGAAGGCAAAGCACTTTGGAAAGTCACTTTTTCCCTCCTTAAAGGCCACGTACGAAAGACCTCCTTGCAAGAAAAAAATTTCCTTTTGGTCACTCTTGGGAGGCAAAGTGCTTACAGAAGTTACAACTTCCTCCTCCTTTAAGTCCATGCACATAGCCCCCTTCTTGAAGGTATAATTTCTTTTTAATCACTTAAAGGAGACAAAGTGCTTATGGAAGTCGCTTTCCCCTTCTCCAAGAGCCATGCACATAAACTCCCTTACAAGGAGGTAAAATATTCACTTTGATCACTTAAGGGAGAGAAAGTGCTTATGGAAGTTACTTCTTCCTTTTCCAAAAGCCATGCATATCAAGCCCCTCCTTGTGGGTAAAAACTTTACTTTAGTTACTTATGTAAGACAAAGTACTTTATGAAGTCACTTATGGGAGATAAAATGCTTTATGAAGTCACTTTCTCCATTCCTTAAGTCACATGCACATGTCACTTTCTCTCTTCCTTAAGTCACATGCACATGTCTCTTTCTCCCTTCTTTAAGTCACATGCATATTTCTCTTTTATAGAAGGCAAAGTTTCTATTTAGTACTTTCCATAAGGACAAGTGCTTCAAATAGTACTAAAAGTGGTCACTCTCAAAAGGTGAAATTACCATAACACCATCGTGGGAAGGCAAATATTATTTTTGTTTCCAACAATGCCCCTCGTATGGTGACATTTTGAATTATTAGAATGAGAAGTGTCACCATGTAGACCTTAATTTTCTTTCAAGCTCCAAATCGGTAAGCTTTTCATAGGCAAAGGTTATTTCACCCCTTTATAGCCGTAATAGACTTATCATAGGCAAAAGTTATTTCACCCTTTGATAAGCGTAAAAGACCTTTCATAGGCAAATATTACTTTACTCTATGATAAGCATAATAGACCTTTTGTATGTAAAGGTTGCTTCACCATTTGGTAGGCAAAGGTCAATTTACCCCTTGAGTAGGCCAACATCATTTCACCTCTTACAGGCGAAGGTCTTTACACCTTATGTAGGCGAAGGTCATTTTACCTCTTGTAGGCAAAAGTTTTTTACCTCTTATAGGCGAAGGTCATTTAAATGACCTCTTCCCGGGTATCCATTCTTCTTATTTCATGTAGTTAGTATCTGTCCTTTTTAACTAATTTATGCTATACTTGCTTTCTATAGCCATGGTTGGCCTAGTATAGGCTAACTAAGTCTTTTGTGAAGTCTTTTAGAAGCCATTCACTGATCAAGATTGTTGATTCTTTTGTTGGAATGAAGTAGTATCTCTTTTAGGAGGTCCTTTACTTCAACCTTGGCATCATCTTTTTTGCTTAGGGCCGGATGAAGGTTACTCATCTTCGGTGTCTGTTTGGGGTCTTGGCCATCATCTACAAAGATAAATTTGACCACTTTATACTGCGATAAGGCGTAGACCTCTGACCACCTTATTCGCTCTTTTTCTTCTCTTCAGTCTCAAAAGGTAAGTCTAAAGACTTGCCTTTTTGGTATGACTTCTAGAGGTTGATTTAGAAGGGGGATCCCCTGTTTAATTCAGAAAACATAGCATGTAACTCGTCTATCCATGTTGTACCATATGAGAGTGGTTGCATTGATGGACTTGTCATAGAAGGCCACTACCATATAGTTTGTAGCTGCTTGAAATAGATTTTCATCTGTGGCTACTATCTCTAAGTCTTGTTCCTCTTTGCTCAAGTTATCTCTACTCATACTATCATCGAGTGTTAACTTCTCCTTTTGGTCTTCTTCCATACATGCCCTCACTTGTATCTTCATATATTCTTCTTTACTGAGAAGAGTGTCATATAAGTTTAGCTTATCTTCCTCATCTAAGCTAGATAGACTTATCTTGTCTTCTTCGCCTATCTTAGAGAAGGTGTGTAACCTTAGCTTCTCAGAGTACCTCATCTTAAGTGTGCAGCTTGCAACTACATTCTTCTTAACCTTCTCAATGGGTGGCTCTTTAGTTAGTTTACCTTCAGAGGGGCCTTTGGCCCTGTTCTTGGGTATCAGCCTCTTTATGCTTAGGCTCTTAAGATCTATGTGTTGATCCTCTCCTCTAAGATGTTCTTCTTTGCTCGACCCTTCGTGTTGGTCTTCTCTCGTAAAGAATTTTCTCTTGTTTACCCCCTTGTCTGGTGTTCTTCTATCACCAGGTCTTGACATCTTGCCTTTATCAAGGTCTAAGACATTACCTTGGATTTGTCAGTCTTGCTTGATGGTCATGCTATATCGCACTACGGGCAAGTTCAAGAGAGCTTCTTGCTCTTGGAGCCGAGCCTTGTGGTCTTCTAGCAACCTTTTAAGGTCTTCTGTGATCTGCCTCTATGCTTGAACCTAATTGCACTTACTATGTCATTATATTAATGTCGGCCTATGCAAAATCTCCTCATAAATAATGTTGAATGATATTTCACGCATAAAAATACGTCACTTGGAAGCTTGTTCCAGGTGATGACACTTGAAACTGTATGACTTTTAATTTCCTATAAAAGAATCAAATTATTGTAATTAATTCTCATCTCAATTCATAGAATTACCTTTCTATATGTCAACTTGTAGTCTTGAGGTAGAAATATAAATGATGTTGCTCTTTTGATTTTCTAGTATTATTGAGTAATCTTATGAGTATATTTTCCAAAACTCATAATGCAGGTTGAGTTAAAAATATGACCACATTAAAAGATAAGTTGTTGCAATACCTTCACAACAAAGGCCAAGTCAATTGGAAGAAAGATTCACAAGAGTCAATTGCAACGGAGAATAAAAAGGCCCGGATCTTGATCCGGCAGGAAAAGAGATTAGGAGGGGAATTATGGGCCAAACTGGGTTGACAGGGTTGCAAATGGAGATATCCCATAGACGACATCAATAGGGCCCAACATTTGGAAAATTCTCATCGCATGAGCTGGCAAAACATCTTAATGATAAAAAACAAATGGATGGTATCATGGAAGACGTTGAAGAATGAACTTTACAATAATTTATCCCTCAAAAAACTTTACAATAATTTCTATCTAATTATCTCTACTTTCTAGATATGTTATTATCTTTGCTCACATGTTCGCACCAGCACAAACTTATATACCAATTAACAAGTTTAATTATTTACTATTTTGTTGGTTATTTTTTTAATAAACAAAATGAGAGATGGTGGATCCTATATTGCTAGTCTGTTCTTGAAAACAAAGAAACTAAATTTCAGGGCATAATCGTAATCATGATTCTCCCGCATCATCAAACGGTCACCAGTCACCACTAGCTGCTAACTAAATAATTCTTTTAGTACAATGAACCAACAAGATTAGTATTACATGGGCTAATTATTACATACCCATACGTGAAGTCCTAAGCACCGTCAGTTATTCAAAAGGAATAAATTTGAAGTGCCTAAAAACATCTTTTTTGGTATAAAAAAGGATGATGCAAATTGACATAAAAAGTTATATTTATTTTTATACAATTAAGTAGAAAATTTTCAAATAAAAAAAAATCAGCACTGTTACGGTGTTTGGGTGAAAAAATCGGAGTCGGTTATTGCGAGTTTGTAAAATCCGAGTCATTCTTTAAAAATTATGTTAAACTCATGAAACTAAAATATATTTATTCTTAATTTCAAAGTAATGAATAACGTGCACGTTAGAGGCAAGCAAATCAGTGTTCTAAAGATATAAAGGGAAGTATCACTGCCTAGAATGGTTGTAACCTCTTTTCTCGATTAATAAAATAATAAAATATTAAAATGCTATATAGTTATCTTCAAGCTAGATCGAAGATTCAACCACTAGCTTAACCTCCTCCGAATTTTGAGGCTTGAACTAACCTGCTTTGAATCCTATGTCGTGTTCAACCCGTCTAAGCCAGACTATAAAAAAGTTGATGGATCACTCAAGCTCGTTTGATATTTGTTACATAACAAGCTTGAACTTTTTTTCGTATCAAAAAATTGGACATAAAATTGAAATGTAGTCATGTACAGCTTAGAATTGTTTACCCAACGTTTTGACTATTAGGTGAATTAATTTTTTTTTGTTATTAGCAGTATCCTTTTAATGGAAGAGTGAGATTTATAACAGTATTATCTTAGATAGTTATTCTTTTGAAAAGATAAATATTGAATATCATTCTTATGTTTCCCTAGTTTCCTCCTTCCTATCCCTCATCCAAGACTAAACTAATAGAACTACGATGGCCAGACAAAATAAAAGAATTCAGTCATACTAGGCTCTTGAAGATAATTGGATGTGCTGACCTTTTATTTGTACTACTAAATTATTCTAGTGTCGTTATCAGTTATATAAAAATTACATTGAGATATTACTTTCACCTTTGTATATGTTCATACTTGTTCCATGTTTGTCTAAACGTCCTGATTTTGTCCCTCCTATTTCTTTTTGAAAGGTATGTATATATTGATTTAAAAAAAAGGTACATGCTACTTGGGTGTAAGTAGCCACCCAGTCTTGCTAAAACCCTACGAGGAGAAAATTTAATGTGATAGGAAAAGTATACCAGAGTAATAACAGGTACTCAAACTATACCTAAGACAAGAGTTTGATCATGACCAACAATTACAAAGAGCGGAGGAGCATCAACGTACGAGTTTTTTATTTTTATTTTGATGCTTCTATTCATGACAAATTACTAAACTAGTACCTAAATTCTGACGAAAATGAGGTAGATGAGGAGGAAGAGGAGGAGGAGGAAGATGACGAGTCACAAGAAGAAACACATTCAGCCCGTATTCAGCTACAACGTCTAACTAAGGAGGCATCTATCCTCTGCATGACGGGATCCCATATGGAACACGATTTACTCTCGGTGTGTTCTTATCCACGCTTCATGTAATTCACATCACAGGACATTTACCTTGGAGACCAACCGACTTAGATGGTACTTTGGCCGTTGGTTTTTCGCAAAATCAAATTGCAGTTGCGGATCCTGGTTTATTATTTACGGGATCGAATACAATTTATGTGGCGAGTAGTTAGATGAAAAGATGCACCATTAGATCATATAGGTTTGGAATCATATTGTACTTTGTGGAAGGGATAAATAATAACGATATGCTCTACTGCCCGCAGATCTGTTTCCTCTTCTTTGTATTTAACAAATGTAATAGTAGTTCCTAGCATCTGCTTCCTTTTTCTGGTTGTTTTGAACCACAGAAAAATCAGCTTTGGAATCCAATTCAAGTGTTTAAAAAAATGTGTTCCCAACGCATTTTTTTTAAGGAAAGTGATTCTTGTTTTGATAATAAATCACGATTTGGAATTACTATTAAAAGTGGTCGGAACTCTAGTGACCAAACCATCATCAACCTATCCAATACAATGAAACTGCCCCCCAAATTATCGTTCTTCACTCTCAATTCTTATTTCCAATTCCCACCTTTGTTTTCTCGAATGTTACGACAACGCTTGACTCGTCATCGCCCTGGGAAGCTTAAATAGTGACTAAACATATAAATAAAAGGTTCATTCACTTTCCTTGCGGAATCAGAAAACCATACACGACGTTACCACAGAAGGGGACCCGACTTGCTTACAATCTCCTCCCAAATTAATTACACTTGATAATTAATTACTCTTGATAATTCATTCATGTGTAGAACTTGTAAGAAGATGAATCCTTTATGATATTTCGGAAACCACCAACCGTCGACGCCAACATTATGAAAACACCAATGAATATGCTACCCTGAAACAAACATATTGCAGGAAAAAAAGGGTGTTAATTCGTGGTCCGTTGTTGTCCGAACATGGTCGAGCTAATATATAGCTTGATGGTTGTGATAATTACCCAGTTAATGAACCACTTGTGGCTGTATCTTGCAGGTTTCTTGATAATCAACCACATAATACTAGGGAGCTGCAAAAAAAGAATTACCATATTCTATGAAGCTCTGGAGAAATAATCGAGATAAAATCCTGGAAGTTATTCATGTTATTCGAGTATGACGGCTTACGAAATATGACGTGGGAGCGAATCCGAATCCACCAAAGAAGCCGAGAAGATCACCGAAGAACGGGAATGTTACCCCAACGAAGAGCGTGAACGCTTCGAATCAGATCACAAAATGCAAGAAATAATTAACCACGAAATAAGGAATAATTACATAACTGTTTAGAGCAAACGAGTTTATGAATAATAACATCAAAATCTTACCAACATAGGTAGATCGAGTGACGAGTCTCAGAGCAAGTCCAGGGGGGAAATTGACTTTTTTCACCATCATCCTCTCCAGCAAGTCGAAAACCGGCATGGCGTATACCTGCAAAGGATTTTAATTGTAGGGACTTTTTTTCCATATTATTGAAGTTTTGGAACTATTTTTTTGATATTTTTTTGATAATTTCAAATGTTTTCTTTTCCAAAAGTTCAAACTGGATATTATAATAGTCACTCATTGATCTAGTTTACGGTTTACCTGATAGCTGCCAATGACATGGATAACCACCATGAGATTGGCAGAGGCAATGAGCCAGGCAGGTCGTTCGAGGTTGATGAGGACATTATCGTCGACGTCTTGTCCGAAGGCCCAGTACCCTATAAGTGCCACAGGGAAGTAGCAAATGGCGTTGATGAAGTAAGCACCCATTGCGCCTTTCCACATCGGAATCCTCGAAGGCTTCTCCGGAGTCGAAGGGATCGTCGCTTGGATCTCAAGCGCAACGGCATGCCCTGCGAATGCGAAGGATATCTCTCCCAACGCGTTGAACACTCGGAACATGTAATCCGCGGAGCTCGTGCTCTTGTATCCGTAGCTCACGTCGGGTAGCCTTCCATGGGTCAAGCACCCCACCCACGCTATTGTCGAATAGCTGCACAAATCAAGGGTGATATTTTTGTGACGTTAATTGCCACTGAATCGAAGTTGAATCTCCAACATGTCAGCTTGGTACTTGAATCAAATTTCTAAAAATTTCAGGTAGTAGGATGTCACTTGTATTTTTTTTTTTAAGGTCGAGAGATTAATGGTACTTTGGCACCATGTCTTTGAAAGAGAAGAAGCACCAATCACTTACCATTAAACGGTGGAAGCATGTATTATTTAGGATTACATATAATTCTACATCCCTACAAAAATTTGTTCATTATGGAAACTCCTCAAAATTCTTTCTGAATCATATAATGAGAATGTTATGACCATAATAGTCTTATCCACATTCTTAAAAAAATTTAATAACCAATAGTAAAGTAGAAACTGCAGATACAGAAACGAAATAAGAAATCAAAAAACAATCTTTAAATCAGCAAATTGTTAAAACAATGTAACAGAAACCGAAACGAAAAAAGCAAATAGTGAAACAGATAATTGTGCAATATTATATACATTGAAAAAAAAAACAGATATTCAAGAAACAAATTGTTCTAGCATAATATCCCAGATTAGAATAATTAACAGTTCATGCATTCAAAAGCCTCAACTGACTAGAAAAAACTATAATGTATGTTTACAGTTTACACGTGTTATTATGAACATGAAAAGCATTAAAAGAACTACATGCAGAAATAAAATATAAAACGGTCTCTTGTACTCAACCGTAACCTGAACAATCAATAAATGATACGGTTGGCTCTTCAATAAAATCACTTCTATCCTTCAGGGCACCGAGGAAGCCAAATGCCAGAGATTCTTCTCGTGACCACACGCGATGGTCATGTTTAACGCGGAAAAGTTTCAAGAAAATACTAGGCTCAAAATATGAATCTTAATCCAAAATTTGAGAGAAAAGAAAATTTAAAACTAAAAGAACTTAAATTTAATATAAAAAAATAACTGAAATTTAATAAATATTTCACCACTTAAATATTAAATATTTCCAAAATAAAATAGATATTGAAGAACACGAACAGAACAAAGAAACAACATGGTAAAATAACACTTTACTACCTGTTTGGTTCCGGGAGCTTTCATTGTTATTTCAATATAAACAAATATTTCTTTCACTGATACCCTACTCTTTGAGTGAATTTCCCTATTATTTGAGATTTTCTTTTGCGAAAAACATTCTCAAGTATAATTAGTAGAAAAAATTAGTTGAAAGTTATCTGTCGAAACAAATCACAATTATAAATAGAAAATCCCCATAATAACTTATTTTTGTATTATTAATTTGTTGATACTTAGAGATATTTGGTTTAAAAAATATTTAAAGATCGGGTATCTTCAGAAGATTCTATCACTTGAGAACACATTTTGTTTGTAGTGGTGTGAAAATTGGTAAAATTATATGGTACTAGTTGCCCCAACAAAATTTTATTTCCAAATCTTCTAAAAGTATTATATAAAATGTTGCATATATAACCTCACACACCAAAAAAAATGCTATTAAATTTGTAGTAGTACCTGAGAGACATAATAGCCGCAGCCAAAGAGACGCCGGCGACGGAGTTGAAGTTGGGAAGCTGAGAGAGGAAGAAGTGGACGCCGCCGAAGATGAGGATCCAATAGGACTGCCTTATGGGAGTGCAGGAAGTGCACGCCATCTCCATGAACTTCTTCAGGCACTTCCCTCCGGTGACCATGTACACTATGTCGCACCCCACCTGGACAATGAGCTGCTGAGGCAACACGATCCACGGTCCCAGTTTAGGACCAAATGCATGTCTGCCCAGGTCGATGTACCGGTCGAACCGGGTCCCCGGTACGCACTCGTGGAGTTGTATCATTTGCCACATGGTGTTTAGGGTCAAGCACCATGATAGAGCAAGAACCAACGTCCCTGGTCCCCTGATTATATGAGGTTTTGAAAGGAAATTACAGTTTAGTTTAGCTCTGAATAGGAAATATTGAGTAAAAAAAGTATATAATTAGAAGTTCTCTCTGAGGTTATCATTGTTGGAAAATCTACCTACTCCCAATTTAAAATTTGGGTTAGTTATGAAAATTCATAAATAGTATCATAATTAATTGTTACATAAACAATATGAAATTCGTGTAAATTCTAGTTTGGATAAACTTCGCTTAATAAAATGTGAAAGATCTACATAATTAAAGTATTTATATTCTGGGTTATGACATATACAAGTTTTTATATTTATGGTTGGTGTTTATGGTGGAGTGTGTTCATAGACATACCAGCCCAAGTAAGCCATGGCATAAGGGAGACTGAGGACACCGGCGCCTATCATGGCGGTGACGGAATGGAAAGTGGAGTACCACCATTTTGCCCGGCGGGAGGGATCGCCTTCTGTCCATTTCTGGACGGCCTGATCTTCTTCCTGTTAATTAGAAAAAAACAGTGTAACCAGGGGTTAATAATCTCGACAATACGCGACTTTGAATATTCGAATATACTTGTATATGCTCACCTTTGAAACAGGAGAGGTTGAGACCATTTTGATTTTGAGATGATGGAAGGAAGAATACAATGTTAAGAGCTTCCTCTAATGTAGTAGGAGGGGGAGTGATCACCTTGTTTGTTTATCTGTAGGAATCTCTATCTGGCCAGTCTAAAGTTAAAATATAAAGGGAATAAATAAAGGTTCAGGAAAAGGTATTTTCGGTTTGCTTTTGTGGGATTTTGACATTTGTTGTGGGCTCCTAGACATAACCTGCCAGATTGAAGGGCTCTTCTGATATTTTCTGCAACACACATTTATGTGACTGAGAAGCATTTAGTCATGAGCGCATAGTTCTAAGAAGTTTACTTTTAAAATTAAGATTAAAGTTGATTTTAGTATTTTTAACACACCACTGTTTTGAGATTCTAAATTTTTCGTTAATCCTAATTACTTTAGATATTCAGGTCATTACTAATTTTAGTTGTGTGGCACAGCGTGTTAGAATCTCTATATTCAACCCAAAACCTTAAGATAATGAATAGGTGGATATCCACACTTATATATTTGCTCAATCCACTTGTTTTTTCCGAAGTGATATTCTCTCCAACACCCCTCTCAAACGAAGTCCATCGAGCTGAAGTTTGCACGGACTTTAATGCCTCTCGTGCTTTTTAAATGGGGTCATGTGTGCACAACAGACCATGGGTTTCACAATGGAATCGAGATCAACTCGCTCTGATATCATGTTAGAATCTTCATATCCAACCCAAAATCTTAAGGTAATAGATAGGTGGATTGATCCACACTTATATATTTGCCCAATCCACTTGTTTTTTTTATGTGGTATACTCTCTAATATAACGTTAATCTTAATTTGGATATGATTGATCTCCTCCTTATCCAAATTAAATCTAGACGCTACAAAATTTTGTCTTAGCGAAATGACATTGTATGCGGATACAATCAGTGAGGTATTCATTATTTTAGTGAGTTTCGCTTCGTATTTAGTCAGATGAAATCGCTCTGACCTGATAAAATATTTTGTACTGTGTTAAAGCGTTAAAAACAATATAGTAAAATGGACTTTCACCAAAATATACAATAAGCAAACATACGGATTCGCGTCCGGAAAATAGCAGGCAACACAAAAATAAAATAAAAAAATTAAGCATGCGAAAAGTCGAGAGGCAAAAGAAATTGAGGAAAGTTATTCCGGCAATGGAATGGCTTCGAGCCCGCCACGCATTTGGAGTCAATATAAAGTTGAAGCATTTTGAGAAAAGGAGGAACATCATTTGGTAAACAATGAATTCAGCTGGAATATGGTAACAGATACCTTTATGATTAAATTAGTGAAGTGGGCTTCACTCATTAAGACTAAGAATGGGAGGACTTGGTGACTACTAATCACTTGATCATTTTCCAAGCACACTTACATTATTGGGAATTGGTTGATTTGGAGGAGCCAATTAGGAAAATTCTCAGTTGGTGGGTGATTTGTATCTATCATCGAACAATCTTAAAGTTCAACCAATAATATTTACAATATTTGATGGGTTTGAATTTCAGGACTTTATTAAGCAAATCTAAATATGTTACCGATGAAGAAAATTAATAGTTGGTGGGTGATTTGTATCTATCCTAAAAATCATCTCAATTTTTTTTACCAAAAATTCTGATATTCAAAATATAGTACTCTCAAACTTATTTCACACTCGAGGGACTGAAATTTCAAAAGTTCATTAAGAAAATTTAAAATTTGATACTATTTGAACCAACTCACATGAAATCATCTCAAATTGAGACCACCCGCAGCGGCCGAGACCCGCGCCCCGGGCGTGCCACGTGGCAGCCCGTGATTGGGCGCGGGTCTGTGCTCGGGGTGCCCCTGGTGTCAGTCAGGGCGCGCCTCGCCCCGACAGGGGCGCCCCGCCCCGGGCGACGTGGCCCCTTCTGATTGGGCCACGTCGCCCGGGGTAATATAATTTTATTTTTTTATTTTTTTTTAAAAAATCGAAAAAAAATTAAAAAAAATCGGAAAAAATTGGAAAAACATTCTTAAAAATTCTTTTACTTTTTTTGACTTTTTTGTGCAATTAAATTTTTTTAATAATTTTTTGTTTAATTTTATACAAATTTTTTAATCATAATAATTAGACTTTTTGGATTAAAAAAATTGTAAAAAAAAATATTTGTACAATTTTGCAATATTATGTTTGATATATATATATATATATTTATTGTTTTTCATAATTTTATAAAATTAGTTTAGTACAATAATCTCATTTGTATTGTTTAAATTATGACATTTGAGATAAATTATGTAATTTGATAGAAATTATGTATTTTTATGTAATTTGTATGCAATTTAATGTAAATTATTTAATTTGTATGTAATTTGATATAAATTGTGTACTTTTATATAATTTGTATATAATTTGATAGAAATTATGTATTTTTATGTAATTTATATTTATTTGATAACCTAACTCTTAAACCATAAACCCTTGATAACTTAAACCCTAAACCCTAAACCCTAAATAACATAACCCTTACCCTATTCCTAACTATAGACTAATACAAATATTTAATTTGTTATAAATTATGTAATTTGATGTAATAAACTATAATTTGATGTAATTAGTCTATGATTCATAAGATTTTGACTAAATATAGATTGATGATTATAAACTTTTACCCTTACCCTAACCCTAACCCTAACCCTAACCCTAACCCTAACCCTAAACATTAACTCATGCAATTATATAATTAAACAATATATTATATTTAATTGAAAAATATATGTAATTTATTTCAAATTTTATAAAATTTATATTTCGTAAAATTTTGCACTTCGAAATAAACGCGAAAAAATATTCGATTATGATACAGTTAGCTGAATTTTAAAAAAACTGAGCTGAGAAAAAAGCTGACGTGGCGTCCAGGGCGTGGCACTGTAGCAGGGGCACCACTGTGGGCTAAAAACTGAGAGCAGGGGCGCGGCTGACGTGGCGCCCAGGGCGCGCACTGTAGCGGGGGCACCAATGCGGATGGTCTGAGAAGAGGGTTGCTCTATGTAAGACTGGACGCACCCCCGTCCCTAGCTCCAAAATGCACACGTTGGAAGAAGAAAAAAAATTTCTCGAGAGGCCCCATGGACAGACGTCCACGTGGACAAGATTGTCCTTTTTTCTATTCTATTTCGTACATTTGACACAATATTATTCTTTCCAAATAATATTTTAAAGATATAGTTTGTGTTGCGATCTTTTTTTAGAATTATATGTAACTTTTAAAAAATCAAATAATATGCAAATAGATAATATGTGAATGAGAGAGAAATTAATGTGAATTGTGTTAATGATGTAAATGAGGAATATTAATTGTTTATTAGTTAGAGACAGATAGGAGTACGAATATGGGTGTCGATAGAAAAATGAGTAAAGTGAATTTAGTTGATATAGATGAATAAAAAATAGTTATTTATTTCGACAATGATCTAAGGAAAAGTTATCTCAAAAATGCTAGTATGATTAATCTAACCAGTGATGAGCAGAGTTTGAGGTGAAATGATTAAAGTCAGAAGGCTACTTGTGTGAGTAAAGTTGGTGCGGGGCGGGCCAGTCACTGAAACGGTGAAGCGTCCACATTGGCTTTGTAGGCGGAAAGCGAAAGCTAAGTGATATAGAAATACCAATACCTCATCAAGTTTGATGATGAAGATGAACTTTCTTAATAATTCCTACTTGTTAGAACTAAGAATTCTTGAGGATCTTCCAAGATCCTGCTACAGGAAAACTAAGAACGGAGAGCTGTTCCTCGACTATTTGGTCTTAGAAATGCTGAGTTTTTTAAGAACGAATGATTGTCATTATCCGACCTTGTTACCTAATATAAAAGCGGACAACTAACTAATCCTTTACTTTGAAATTCAGGTAACAAAAGCTGACCTAGGGGTAGGTGTGGTTTTTACTGTTTCGGGTTTTGTTCTTTAGGACAGAAAAGCACAATTGCGACCAGTAAGTTAGAAGTTGTACTAAAGCATCAGATTACACAAGTACCGCGACGTGCGATGAATTAAGCAAATGATACTTCTCAACTCCAGCAATCAGGAAAGAGAGCAAGCTTTTGACAGAGCAGTAAGTTGCAATCACGCCAGAGATCCTAACAAATTCGACTTAAGAAAGAATGTTGCATCCGCACTCAACAGACAAAAACACTCAACTTACAGAAGCAAGAGATCAACAAACCTACATATGAATGTGCAGCAGGTCCCTTCATCGGCACTCGAATACCAGAAACGCCGAACCTGGAAAGTTAGGATCTCTGGCGTGATACACCTGCAGTACCTTTTCTTCTAGCCGCTTCGTAAGGCCAGTTTATCGGATACCCGTTTCTGCATGAATCAATAGCTCCACACCATGGGTATGGAACATAGAGGAGGTTGCTGGGGATGCTGGGATCGGTTTTGAATCCATAAATTTTAGATGACAGTTAATAGTAACGAGCGACACATAACAAGGACAGCAGTAGGGCAATTAGCTCCGTTCTTCCAATACAGGAGGAGGTTTCTTTACCAGAAATGAACAACTTCTGAACTACATGACATCTGTTTGGAGCAAGGACAGTGAAGCCATTCTTAGCCAAGAAAATAGGTTCACTTCCATCTTCTTCTCCCTCCCGTTTCCTTCATCCAGATACTCCAGAACATGCTACAATCCTCATTAGTCTACCACCCATACTTGCTAAATTGTACCAATCAACGCAAATATACACTGAAAGTTAAATATTAAGTTACATTTATCAGCATCGCCAGGAGTTCACCTAAATCAGTTATCATGGCTTGCCTAATCTGAGTTGTCTGATTTAGCGTGCTTCTAGCTGGGCATACCAAACTACAACATCCTTGGACTGTAGATAATTTATTCAATCAGCTTCCCGGCTGTCATGTATAAGTTATTAGCTCATGTATCCCCCACCAGGCATGTTTGATGGTACCTGAGAGGAGACTTGTCCCTGAGAAACTAATGATCGACCTGGACCTTGAACGTATCCCTGACCTATTCCTGTACCGACCATTTGCTGCTGCTGAGGAAGTTGCTGTTGCTGCTGCTGCTGCTGCAATTGTTGAAGCTGTTGTTGCTGCTGTAGCTGGGGTAACGTTTGCTGTTGCAACTGGGGGAGCTGTTGTTGATGCTGAAGTTGTTGCTGCATTTGCGGGAGCTGTTGCTGATGTTGAAGTTGTTGCTGCAGCTGAGGGAGCTGCTGCTGATGCTGGAGTTGCTGTTGTTGCATCTGCTGTTGCTGCTGTTGTTGTTGCAACTGTTGTTGCTGCTGAAGTTGTTGTTGCTGTTGCTGCTGCTGCAGTTGGGAGAGCTGTTGTTGTTGTTGCAGCTGTTGCAACTGTGGTAGCTGCTGTTGCAACTGGGGGAGCTGCTGCTGCTGCTGTTGTTGTTGCATCTGTTGCAACTGTGGTAGCTGCTGTTGCAACTGGGGGAGCTGCTGCTGCTGTTGTTGAAGTTGGGAGAGCTGTTGCTGTTGTTGCATCTGCGGAAGCTGCTGTTGCAGCTGCGGTATTTGCTGAGTCTGCATGGTTTGGTGCTGCTGTTGCAATTGTTGGTTTTGCTGCTGACTTGGAATTTGTGGCTTAAAAACAACCATATCCTGGTTTTACAGAGTGGCCATAATAAGAACTTTCTTAGCTGTTACCACTCCCTCTTGTTATGACAGAATATGTTCCTTGCAAATGCAAAAATAACGGGAAGTACTCTAGTGTCGTTTTACTGTTTAGGTTGCATTGTTAATGAAAATCATCAGGAGGTAATTTAACGACTGATAAGGGAGTTATTTTCATAACTATGATGAGTTGTCCTCGACAACCAAAAAGTAAAAATGCAAAACTAATTTCAAAAAGGCAGTTTCCACAGTCTTTCTTGTGAACATTAAATTCGACTAAAGTGTAATTTGCACAAGAGAAAGTTGGTTGCCCCAACTGCATATTTCCTAGAAACTATTCCTACATTATTCCACGTCCCTTTTCTGTATCTTCTTGATCTGAGAACGATTAGTTGTAGTATGCTTTCCCTGTTAGATAAGCACTACTTTTTAGCCTTAGTGAAGCACTGATGACAACAGGAAATCAAGGACAGGAATATTCAGAGGACAAATGAGGATAGTTGCAGATGTGCAAAGAGAAGCATTGAAGTAAAGAGACAAACTCAAGAAACTTGAAACTTACCCCGGGGAAAAGCATTCCGATTAAACGGCAGGCCTTGTCCGACACAGAAAGAAGCAAGGTCTGAGATGGTAATTGAATAACTGCACACTGAGTTCAGAAATGAAGTATGTTAGCATCAGTAAGTCCAACACCAGATACCATAAAAATCTACTACTGATGGCTGAAATTTTTTTTAAAAAAAATGTGCTCAGTTGAGAAGGTTCATATTAGCAATTCTTTGACTCTTAAGCTTCTAATAACAGCAGTCACGAATATGTCCACAAATAAAGAGGATTACTACAATGTCAACCGTTTAATGTCACTCCCGTTAGGCAGTTTAAGACAGAACAACTCTACTGAGCCATAGAAATGTAAGTTGGTCCTAAAAGGAAACTTGAGCTTAGTCGCACGAGGCAGGAATTGCAAAACTAGTTTAGACTAAGATTGGATTCTTTTCACTTTCCCTCAAATGCATGAGATTGAAGTAGTACAAGACCATGATATATTAATAAAAAGCACCAAGTATCTTAGCTCATAATTTAGCCCAACCAGAACCATCCATGTTAAAAAAAAAAAAGCGAATTGCCTTCATTCGGAATGAAGGTCAAACAGTGGGACTAATTGCAAGAACTGCAAACTGCGGTTTGCATTGCCCAGTCCCACAAAAGCACAAGTTAGATCAACAAAAAGGCAAAAAAAAAATCCATACTTACAAGCTTCTTATCTTGCAGTTGCCCAAGAAATCCATGTTGATTCATTGCCCGAAATACCAGGAAATCAGCTTTCCCAACATATTGCCTTGCAAAATATCGCAGGTGCAAGAAAAAACAATCACATTGTTAGACATAACAAACCAACCTGTGCAGAGATTATAAGATCTTCAAAGTCGGTAAATTACTTGTTATTCATGTGGTCTTGAGATATTAGCCGAACAATTTGCATGGTTGGTGGCCAATTCGCAGCAAGCCTAGGCAGCGCACAAGAGAAATGATCACCATTCTGTCTCAGATTGCATGCAAGAGACTAGAAATCCAACTTGAAGATACCTGAACATATCTTATTTATATTTTGGCAGAGACTAAACATATAAAAGTATCCCAAGCACTTATCTTGACAACCTTTTCAACAAGAATATTTGTACCCCAAAAAATGGAAGTCTCAGATGAAATCTTTTAACTGCCCAGAAATGTTCCAATAACAGGAAATACACGAACAAATACAATGTAGTATAAGATGACACACCAGGTGAGCACGATGCCCCTCATAAGATTATGGATACTGTGTCCTTTTGCGTTTCCGGTTCATTTTATTAATTTTTTGGTCTGTTTCCTTTTTTATTTCTGCGGCCACTAAATATATTGCTTCACATCTTTCAATAAAGTAATCAAACTCGAATCCGTCTAAATTGCTTTCATAACAGTGTCGGTGGGAAGTCAATCAAATAGTTCTCTAAACAAAATGTCAAGTTCTATCAACTAACGAAGGAAAAAAGTCAAGACTAAGCCTAGTCAGGAACCTTCAATGTCAGACTAACCTAGTTTATAGAAGAACATATCCCATCTGATTACTTTCTAAGAATAAAATTGAGAGCAGCTTTATGAAAGAAAATTCTTTGGACATCAATATATAACGGAAAAAAAAGAAAAACAAGTAATAAAAAACAACTCAATCATTAAACTTACGTTTCAGATGCTGAGCCACTCCTATAACCCTGCTCAAAAGTAACCCCACAAAGTTATGCAAGAAAGAGAGAACATGAATTATATGCAGAAGTTTGATGAATCAACGGAAGGACATTAAGGACAAAAGCTGATAGCAGAAAAGGGCAAAAAAATCAGAGTGATCCCGTGCAGCAAGAACTCTGCGTATAAAGGTCATAGTAGAAGTTCAAGCTTACTTCCAATTTAGTGATGAAGACAGGCTGTCCTTGCCGCTGACCAGACAAGTTTCCCTGATGTAAATGAATTCTTCAGAAAGACATTTTCAAATAAACTGCTGATAAGATACATCTTAAGCTAAAACATAATTAATTGCAAGCATGATGTTGACAATGATGGATTATTCTATTAATCGCTCAAAATGCATAATATAAAATGTAGTAATATTGCATGCAACAAAATATGCAAGGCTGTAACAAAAAATAAACATATATTCATATAATAATACTACTTAGAAGATTTTTAATTTGAGATTATAACTCTGAAAAAGGTAGAGCATTTATGAATAATAAAATTACTGCTGAAACTATATAAAAAGAGAGTATTTTGAACTCTCACTATCAGCATATTGGAAATGCTTTGTTGTAAAGCTTTCCCAATCAACAAGACAAAATTGATCGGGTCCAAATTAGCTAGCAGGATCTGATGAGTACTCCTTAACCATACATTAAAAAAGAACTCAGAATAACCAAACAGGCCCTATATGCAGAAGGTAACATTGTTTTCTTGCACAGAAAAGGTAATAGAGAACGAATTGCGACAGAGTTATTCAGCTCCTCAAAGAATAGACGCACACTAAGAGTAGTACGCTTAAATAATCTTTAATTCCACTAAGTTACCATCCAAACTGACCTCCCACACTTTAACATATTTTGATCCCGCTTGCTGCTGCGACAACGGCATAGTTCCCTGGTTGTTGCCAGAACCTAGTGACTGCATCCCGGTTGGGATTTGTTGTGCCATTCCAGGAGTAGGAATCATCGTGCTAGCACTTGAGGATACGCCTGAAGGACCAAGATTGTTAACCATGTTCTGGTTCATGCCGCCACTACTTTGGACCATTTGTCCTGAGAGATTGCCCTGGCTCATGCTCTGTACAGGTTGGCCCATACTAACACCTCCTTGGATATTATTGATCGGTTGTGATATTCCGAGGTTTGGATTTGTAGACATATTCGAAGTTGCAGAAGTATATGTTCCAAGCCCATTGTTTTGTGTAACCTGAGAAGTGCCAGTAAGTGTTCCAGTCCCTGTTACGGATGAAATACCTGGTTGCCCGGATGAAAGTACAGTTTGACCGACAGGTATTGAGGATGTTATTCCACTAGAAATCATATTTGACATATGCATAGCAACTGGAGTTTGATTCACTGAAGAAAGACCTATAGAAGATCCTCCACTTAGTGCATGCCGTACTTGGGAAAGATGATTTAGTATGTTTACATTCGCTGCAGCAGTAGGCATAGAACGAACAGATTGTGCCATCCCACTGACAGTAGGCTTTGTGTCCTGCAAGCTTTCACCACTAGAAACCAAATCTTGGGATGTTGACAGAGGTGAAGAAGTTTGCAATGCAGGAACCACTTGAGTCCCAGGGCGTGGGAGTGATGGAATATGAGGAAAAGTAGGTCCCATTCCCATGGAAGTTGCAGTGCCTGGCTCCTACATATAATATCTTTGGTTCATTGCCACAACCACACAAAACTTCCAATTACAGCTATAAACAAATGCATGAGCTAATCACACCAATGTGGCCAAGAAAAATAGCACTTACAACTTTTACAGTAGCGGCAGGGATACTTCCAACTGAAACTGGTGGTCGAGTCATCAAAGATCCATTTGCTAAAATCAACATTCAAGGGGAGATAAGATTCAGATTTCTTCCCACAAAAAAATTCCCTTAACATGAGCCCATAAAAGGAGAAGACTATAAGGACCAAAGGCGTGGTCATTTTTCTATTGATATGTAATGCTCCAAAAATTTAGTACCGACTTCTCTTCCAATAATGAAGTAGCAGCAAAAAAAGAAAGAAAGCATGATTAGATAGACGCAGAAGCCATTGGACATGCTTCCTCCAGCTTTCAAGAAGCTGATCCACCAAAGAAATTCAAAGACGAAAATATCTAATTGACATTACGGAACTGAACTTAGAGGTTAAGCAAATACAGGTCAGGAGATCAAGTCATCCAAGGATCAGGATATTAAAAGCTAAAGTAATACCAAAATGCAAACAGAAATCGAGGAAAAAGTTCAGTTGAAACTCTAAACAGTAAAGTCAACAGAACTGAACCTGGCAGGGGCAATGTGACTGAGGAAACCGAAGAGACATCTGCTTTTACAGGGCTTTGATTGGAAGGCAAACTTGAGATTCCAGGATGATTTAAAGCCGAACGAGCCTCCACAAAGTTCTCCGAGATTAAAACAAGAAAGTGGGGATTCTTTCCATTGTCAATGGGTGTATCCGCAGTTCTGGCACCACGTTTTCCCTACATTCAGGGTAACGAAAGTACCACGGTCAGCATTGAATGTGGTAGACATCTGACTAAAATATGCTTTACAAAAGCACCAAAAATGAGTCCACGTGGTAAAACCCACAGTGACATATGTTTTCAGTTGCAATAAATGATACTCATAACGCGTTGAGCTACACAACAGCGGTAGTCTAGAAGATAACACAGGTAGCTGAAAAGGAAGGAAGATCAAGTTTCGCAAATCTGACATACCGCATTATAGATTTGTTTAAGTTTGAGAAGCTGTTTTGGACAGATGACGGACAGAGAAACAGAGACCTGCAACACAAATTACGATAACAGGTTAGCTATTCTTAGGTAAAGCTAAACCAGGAAACAGCTGAAAACAGAAGAATTCAACACAAAGGTACATGAGGAAATGCTTTAGCCACTGTCTCCGCATCTGATAAACGACTTTCCACTTGTGCGTCAATATTTTCACCCTGCTCCATGCTTGGCAATTGTGGACGATATACTGGTGTCGGCAAGGGGTAAGGATTACTTGCAGCAACAAGAATACAATGCTTTTGCCCATCTATGCTCTGTTGAACTTGGCCTCCATTAGGAGGTGTAGGGAACACCTGAGAAGCACAAAGGGAGCACATAAGAAGCAAAAGTTTTAGGTTGAGAATGAGATGTCCCTCACTAAAGGCTCATGCAAGAGGTTCCAATTAAAAATTAGGTATCACTTGGATTCCAACGTGAGAAACCATTTACCATTAGAGCTTCAGAAAGTCCTTCTGCAATAGCAGCATCATTAAAACCACCACCGTTAAAGGGTATAGCCGACAACCACTGTAAGAAGACATCAGCATCCCTAGTCCAGCCACTACGTTGAACCAGGCAAGCTGTTGGAAATACAGGTGAGTGAATCATTATGGGGATGCATCAAACATATGCAAGGGGCCATGTCATCTCATAGTTTCAAGGATCCCAAAAGGCGGTAAAACAGATACAGCGAATCAAAAAGGTTAACATACCAGAATAAGATCCGTGACAATTGAACGTGATCAACAAGAACTCGGTACTTGAACTTGACGGCTTCTGAATTTTTCAAAGAACAGAAACGATTAGTAACTGTGACCAACAGGTAGGTCAAGATCCCCCCCCCCCCCCCCCCCCCCCCCCAACCCGTCTTCTCCATCGCAACCATTTCACTGCCATCACATGTTCAACCATAAAAAAAAACTAGAAAGCAAAACAACGCGAAACGACGAAGTACCTGCCCTGCCACGTCCGCAGCGCAAAAGGACCTGCACGAATAAAAAAAATGAAAAATAAAATAAATAACCGTCGACGAGAAGTTATGAGGGAAAATGCTAGCCTGAAATTAGAGATAATTAGATTGCAGCGATCTCACTTAACGTCTAATCGCTCGAGAATAACCGTTTCGAGATTAGTATAAAATAGTTAGAGGGAGAAAAGGCGAAAAAAAACCTAATGATCTTCTCAAGGTAATCGGAGAGTATAGTGGACCAGTAGGGGCCCATCGCGGCGGTTCCTTCCACGGCGACGATAAGCTGCTTCTCCGCCATCGTAGGCGACTTCCTCTGCAGAGGAGAAGGCGACAACTTCCGTTTTCGCTTTTTATTATTATTATTATTATTATTATTATTATTATTATCGGAAATTGGTAGGGTTTTTGCCTTTTCGGCTTCTGGGAAAGAAATGAAGAACTGAAATGGTGGAATGCTTGTAGTTGAATTTGTTATTTATATCTGACTTTTTGCTACCAATGTTAAAATAAAAAATAAAAAAAGAGCTTCCCAACGACGTCGTTGCTTCCCGCAGTCTTCTTTGGGCTCGTGGTACCACCCGCAAGAATGAGTTCGATACTGATTAATTTATTTATAGAAATTTCAACCATTTACGATACAGTTTCGGGAAAATTGTCGATTCCACCTAAAAAAAATTAAATTGTCGATCTGGGATGTGATTACAATGTCCAAGTAGCACGTGTCGGTCTGAAATGCATCATAAATTTGTCATCGGATCATTGACTTCCTTGATCTTTCAGCACTAGGCAAGCATTAATCCATCATGCATGATACTACAACTTTGTTGAGAAACAACTAGTGATGGATGGAAAAAATGAGTATGACTTGATATGTACTACGAATCACATAATAGGAAAGATGAATAAGTTATTGTATTGATTTGACATCACTAAATATATACTTCTAGCCTAATTATCTAATAATCTTGAAACTTAATAATCAAAACGACTCTAACAGTCGTTACATTACTAACGGTTAGTTGCATTTATTACAGTTGTTAATAGCTATTAACTACATCCGTTACTATCATCAAGAAGAAGTAAAGTTGTACATTCCTCTCATAGTTCCTAGGTTGCAATGACTAGTTAACTAGCTATTTAGTTGTCTACCTAACTGTAATTAGTATCTTAATCATACGCTTAATTTGTACTGTGCATATCAAGTACTTTTATAATTATTCTTAATTATCAATTAACTCTTAGTTAACAAGGTACTAATTATATGTCCACGACATCGATCCACTTTCCATAAATTATTGTCTCAAAACCAATCCAAAAATGGTAAAAAAACGAGCGTTCCTCGCAAGTTAATACCCCTTTAGTGAGATTTCTTGCTAGGTTCACCTCTCTCTTCTCTCTGAGTGCTTTCTAAGATTTTCTCCTTTTTTTGCTATCGCCGCCCTCTTTTCTTCTCTTTGTCTTTTCATCTCTCGAGTTCCACACTACTCATCTACCCATCTTCCTTATCATTTCTTTTAGGATTTAGCCACATTCTCCTTATTTTTTGCTCTCTATCGTCTCCCTTGACCGTACCAGGCTAGATCCACTTGTTTCTGCACTTCTTCTTGTGGATCAAAACTAGAAAGGCGTTAATTCATCATGCATGATACTATAACTTTATTGAGAAATAGCTAGTGATGGATGGAAAAAATCAGTATGACTTGATCTGTAATATGAATCACGTTATAGGAAAGATGAATAAGTTACTGTATTGATTTGACATCACTAAATATATACTTCGAGCCTAATTAACTAATAATCTTGAAATTTGTTAATCAAAATGACTCTAACAGTCGTTACATTACTAACAGCTAGTTGCATTTATTATAGTTGTTAATAGCTATTAACTACATCCATTACTTTCATCAAGAAGAAGCACTCAGTTGTACATTCCTCTCATAGTTCCTAGGTTGCAACGACTAGTTAACTAGCTACTTAATTGGCCATAGACTTAATTTGTACTTTGCATATCAAGCACTTTTGTAACTATTCTTAATTATCAATAACTCTTAGTTAACATGGCTAATTACATGTCCACGATATTGATCCACTTTTCATAAATTATTGTCTCAAAATCAATCCAAAAATGGCAAAAAATGAGTGTTCCTCACAAGTTAATACCTCTTTAGTGGGATTTCTTGCTAGGCTCATCTCTCTCCTCTTGAGAGTTTTCTACGATTTTTCTTTCTTTTTTTTGTTATCGCCACCCTCCTTTCTTCTCTTTATCTTTTTATCTCCCTAGTGCCACACAACCTATCTACCCATCTTCCTTATCATCTTCTTCTAGTGTTTAGTCACATTCTCCTTATTTTTTGCTCTATATCATCTCCCCTAACCATACCAGGCTAGATCCACTTATTTTTGCACTTCTTCTTGTGGATCAAAGCTCGCTAATACTTAGTTCTTCATAGATTCAACCTTCAATTACCACTTATAGTTTCTGCTTGCTTGACACCAAATCTAGCAATTTCTAGAGCTCGCCCTCACCAGAGTTCGTCCCACCAGTATTCTCCCTTGAAGCTTCATTTAGAGCTTGTTCCCAACTTCTCTGTACAACCCATTAATCCTTCGAGTCTAGTTTTTGCATCACCTTATGAGCTAGCCCATCAGCCGACAAGCTAGAGCTTACCTCGGTGGATAGTCGGAAGGGATTGTCTCTATCAACATCCCCTCCGATCTTATTTCTAGTTTACTTTTTTCATGCTTTCTGTGGTCTATTTATGTGTTGCTATTCGTGGTTTATGTAAATTTGTTATGTGCTTTTGCTTAGATCGGCTTTGGCCAGATCTGAGATTCGTTTGCATCTCGATGCCTTTTTTATGGTTGCAAGTAGAGATCTTTGTCTTGGTTGATTTTGGTCAGCCTTGACTCTTATTTGTGTGTATCTTTTTTGCACTCAAATGCCCACGAGGCCTCGTCTATGACGTTACCACGTGGTTATTAGTCGTAGCTTATCTCGGCAGATTTTTACCTCGATCGTTGGCTCTCGTACCGTTTTTTGTTGTCCTTCGCTTTTCCCTGTGCCACTCGGTTGTCATTAGTTTGGTTCTTATGTTTTGTATGGTATTATTGTCTTATGTCTATGTATTTATCTCCTTTATACTATAATCTATTTTTAATATATATTTTGTGCCACTTTTATCCCTAAAAAAAATACCCCTTCAGTGGGTACTCATACAAGATTTGCAATTCTAGGGCATTACTATCCTAAGAAGATAGCAGAAATAGATTCCAATATTGGCTTACGATCACAATAATCTCATTCAATGGTGCTAACTATGTGTCCTATTTTAAATCAATATTCATTGTCTTAAATGGCATTGAAAGAATAAAGTTTATCAATGATAAAACTAATCTAAATTTTCTTGAATGAAGTCTGAAAGATCACTTAGCAGTATTATGAATTCTCAAATTATATTAATTTCAAACTCCACAATTTATTCATTTCAGAAAGGAGTGCAAAAGTACTGTGAAAATCTATTAAGAATATGTATTCTCAATATATACAAGTTTATATGGAATAAGCTCATTATGGTAAAGAAAGTTACTCGAGACGCTTCAATAATTCTTGACAAATAAAAGGAAGATAATATATTCCAAAGTGCTTATGAGATTAGGATGACTATGATGTTCATTCTCAACCTCTGATGGATAATGCTTGTCTAGAGGTCCTCATGCCTAAGCCTCTTGATGAGCTCCTTGACATGTTTTTTTTGTAGTATACCAGAGTCTCTCCTCAATATTGGTCGCTCATGCTCAATTGAGGATATGCATGTATAGGTTATCTCTTTAAAGTCCTTACTCTTGAACTTGTGGTCGATCTTTTTGCGTACCATTATTGGTTATCCTGCTTACGGTTTGGATGCTCTTAATTTGATAGTTTGCCTTGTCCCTCATGCATCTCCTTTAGCAGTTGACTTACACTTTGGTTGATGTGGGTTCAACTATTATTGATTATTTTGAAGCTACAAATGTGGTGGGGATGGCTATCTTATTCAATGTTGTTGATGGGTCTGCCTTAGTGCTCATCTTGAGGCCTTTATAACTCTAAAACCTTTGGTGGTTGATGCTAGCTCTATTGTTGAAGTTCATATTGCCAATTTATGTGATTTGCTCCCCTCTATTACAGCCTACTTGGTTGGTTGAAATGAATGGTGTGATGAGATTCTGTTTGATAGCAAATTAATGATCTTACCATGGTGTCATCACCTTGTGGTTCCATGCTTATATGAGACTTTCTGGGCTATGTTTGACTTTAACTCATTCAAGTTTTCGCATGCGAAGACCTACGGAGAAGGTAGTAGCTCTAATAAAACTTTTATTGTGGAAGCTAAAGATCAAGTCACCTAAGAAGATCAAGGCCACGCATCCTTTAGGTTCTTTAATCGTTGGTATGGATGCTCAAAATGTGGAGCTCCCATAGTAGTCAACGCGGGTCGCTCCAGCTGCGATCGCAGCGCGGAGCGGATTTTTTCGAGTTTCTGCTCCGGGCCGCTCTGAGTCAGCGATGACGGGCAGAGCGACCAGAGCGAAGCAGCTAGAGCGGGGTTGACACAGGCGCTCCAGCCGAAAATAGTAAGTTTACCTTTTTGCCCCTCTAAAAAATTAAAAAGAGGGGGCAAAAAGGTGAATTTTACAAAAGCTCAAAAAAATCTTACCTCTTCTCTGTCGCGACTCTTCTTCTTCTTCTTCTTGGCGAGCTCTTCTTCTTCTTCTTCTTGGCGAGCTCCCTCTTAGTTGGTTAGGAAAAGAGGAAGGGTGATTTGGAAGGATGGAAATAGTTGGTTATCGGTGGTGAGAGGTCTATATTAACTGGTTTAGGAGATTTTTTTAGTTGTACAGCTGTTGTGATACCATGAGATTTTATGTGTCTGGTTTGTGTTACTTTAAGCTTTGTTAGTGGGAAAAGACAGTGTTTCTTCCTTTTTTTTATTATTCTGGTAAAAAACTATTTTATATTTTTAGTGGGAAAATATATTTTTTAAGGTCAAGAAATTGGGAAGTAGCCAATGAAGATGAAGATTGACTATTGGTTTTAATTATGAATCTTTGTTTTATTTCTAATTATGAGTATTTATACATATTTATTTTACATTATGAATAACGGTCCGCGTCAATGTGTATAGCGCCCGCTCTGCGTCGCGCCGAGTCACCGCGTCATGTTTGGGTTGGCCGCGCCGCGCCGCGTCACCCGCTTTGACTACTATGGGAGCTCCAAGTAGAGACGTAACATCTAGCCATTGCGATGGCCCTCTCTTGGGAGGAGGATACATCAAAAATCATTCATCTAATCAAGGAGGTAGCCCAATATTTTTATCTTTGGTGTTTAGACCCTCTTTGATTTGTCTGGGCGTGATGGTTTTTGCCTTTCTATTAGTTTATTTTTGATATATTCTGGTAATATTTTGGTATTCGGTATAAATAATGTTTATCTCTGTATTATTTATGGTAGACATTATCTGGGTTCTCTAATATACTTTGGTGATCTTTGCTAAAATACAACGTTTACTTATTAAAAAAAATAAGAAAAACAACCAACTTTAGATTCCTCTTCAAGAAAGGTTGTAACAACTAGTTTCAAGAACTAAATGTCTACCTAATTGTAATTAGTATCTTAATTATAGACTTAATTTAAATTGAGTACATAAATCAATTTTGTAATTATCAATAAACTTTCATTTAATAGAATCCAATTGATTGGTTTGGGTGCTTTTAATTTGTTTTGTAATATTATTTTGTTTCACTTATATTAAGTAAATCAAAACGTATTGCTTATAATCACACAAAAATATAATGTTAAATATTTGTTCGAATTTCAAAAAAAATTTACACACTTTCAAAAAAAATATCCAACTGAAAATGTATCAATATAGTTCTTTAATCTCCTCGTACAATATGATTTCAACTTATACAAAAAAATTGACCAAAGAGAGAATGTCGGTATCAATCCCTCCACATGATTATCACATCACATCAAATCCGCGCCTTCTAATTAAATCCCATACAATATAATAATATAATATAATCCAATCCACCACTTATTCGAATTCTTGGCGAAGAAGGAAACCAAAACCTAGATAAAAATTTCCCCGAAAACGACACCCCAAAACTTCCGTCGTCAACAAACGGTTTAAAGAAAAGGGTCCACTCCGATCTCACGCGGTTTACCAATAACCCATTTTCTTTCTCATTCCCCGTGACCCTTCTTGGAGATTGGTTTGTGCTTTGTGAAGATGATGCTTCAATTCCGGGACCTTGCCAAGTTGAGAACCAAGAAGGTGGCCTTTTAACTCTCCGCTAGCTTTAGATTTCTTGTTTTTTCTGTAAGTTTTAGTTTCTTAGGGTCAATTTTGAGCTTAAAGGGGCCGATATATAGAGATTATGGGAATTAAATTGGAATGGACTTGTAGTTGGGTTATGACGGAGTATTTTAGGTAGTAATGATTTCGGGTTGGGTGCGATCATACTGGCGCTAATGCGCCGAATCTCATTAGAACTCCGAAGTTAAACGTTGTTAGGTGAAAGTATTACTAAGATGAATTCTTTCATGGCAAGTCCTCGCGTTGCATTCCTCTCTTTTTTTTTTCTTTTTTTTCCTAGTACACCGAATTCATAGTCTTTTTAATGAATTCAAGTATCTTGGTATTTTAATGCTCTGCTAGGACGTGGTTAGTTGATTTATGTGATTCTCATTTGCATTGGAGTTGTGTGTATGTTAAGAATTATTGGAAAGAGCTTTTCTTGGTCTAGATCGTGTTCCTGTTTTGTCTGAATCAATTTGTTTGGGGATGACAACAGATTGTGTTCGAAGATGTTATTGCGGTGCGTGATACTGCTACGCTAGAGCATCTCAAAGAGCTGAGCTCGATACGCAAAATAATTGAGGAGTCCATTAATGAAACGAGCTTCATCTCTGAGGCAATAGCTAGAGAGATGTCCGGGGGGCTGACTTCTCGCTGGGAGCAGGTAATGCACGGATGGAACTTTGTGGCCTTTCTTTGTTGTATTACCTTGATTGCAGTCTAGTACTAAGATGTTAAGTTCCCTCTTTTGATCTTCAACACATGTTAGTTTTGTGTCACATAACTAAGTTTCAAAGTTGGCAATTTTGTTGAATTGCAGGAAAGTCAGAGGCTGGAACGTTATTTATCATTATTGCAGTGTTTTGTATATCACGTTGATCAAGCAGGAAACAGTAGGCAGATTGTTCAGTGGATTTCAAAGCTCAAAATACGTTGGAGTAGCACTCTTAGTTCCCCATCACTCTTTAACCTGGCCGGCCCAAAATTCTATCAGATTGATGATGTGCGATTTGAACTTGGTATGGCCCTCTTCCTTTATGGCACAATCCTCTGGGAGAGGGCCCTGGAGTTGATCCCATCAGGTAGGAAGTTGTTAGTGGTTCTGTTCAGTCTTTCTTGCGAGTTTACAACGGTAACTGTACCAATAAGGTTCTATATGCTCTGCCTCTCCGTTGCTGTAGACTTGAAGCAATCAGCCTGCGTATTCAGGGAAGCTTCTGGAGTTTTTCATTATCTGGCTCATGAAGTTCTTCAATCTTTACAGCTTCTAATATCTACTGAAAAGCCTCCAGAAGCTGTATCATCTGTCTCTTCTGCTATGAGTCTGATTTGTTTGGCTCAGGCCCAGGTCAGCCATCAAGTATCCTTGTTCCCTTCCCCTTTTCTTCTTTTAAAGCTCTGATATACCATTGGACATCAATTTTGAAAATGACTTCCATAATATGGGGTAATATCTCAATTTGACAGGCTGTATGCATAAAGAAAGCTGAAGAAATGTGCAGTACAAGTTCAAGTGTCTTGGCAAAGCTGCACTATGGCGTTGTGGAATTACTTGGAGAAGCCGCTACCGCTGTATGCATCGGGGACTGCAAGAACATCTCGCCACGCTTTATGGTATGTATCGAGGGACGTCCCTATTGATTGATTAATTCCCCAGTCGGAGAACATTCCATTTGAAAAGTTCTAAACCACAGCATGTCCTAAGGCCACGATATAGTGTAAATTGCTGAGTTAAATCATCTTTAAGTTCTGACTGACTTAAATACCCTCTTGTATGAACATTGGCATGTTCAGACTTTGATGTAGTTATTCTAGATGGGTTGCTTGTTAACTTGATGTTCATCACCTTAATCTAAGCTCCCTAAACTTTGTGTAGGAGTACATATCATCTTGCATAGCTCTGTACGAGTTGCGAAGCCAGATGTATGCTGCAGAAGTTTTGAAGGACGACAGCCAAATTGGCACTGGCATTGGCGTTCTTCGAGATGCTTTAACAAACATTAAGCAAAAAATGCCAGGGGAGGAATCCTGGAAATCCATCTTCAACAAGGAAATCAAACGTGCCGAAGATGCCCTTAGGAAGTTTGAGCACGAGAATGAGTTTGTGTGGCACGATAAGATTGCTACGGGAGACGCGTTACCATTGCCACTAGGCCATAGAATAGTGAAGATGGAAATCTATCGTCCTACGGGACGGGAAGGAGAACTTTCCTTCAAGCTATAGTCAAATACAAGGAAAGATGCTTCTTGTGTATTACTTGCAAGTCTGCAGTTGGAGAGATTCAAATGCAACAAGTTCCCCTGGGGGGTTCTCTATACATTTGGAAGACATAATGCGCTTCCCTTATGGGACCAAAATGATGTAGTTGTTACATGGAGATTGAAATTGTACAGGTATATGGTTTTTGCTTTTCATTTGAGCTTGAAATCATTAAATTTGAAGCCAGTACACAGGTTCTTGGTGGGTTTTTTAGGAAAATATCTTAGCGATAACCAAATATCATTGAATTTGTGCAGGAAAAGATTTTTGCTTTCTTAAAAGAGAGTAGCGTTTGATATATGATATTGAATTTTAAAGATGATCTTTTGTATTTTGTGGTTGGCACCATTTTGACACAGACTCCAGACTTTCCCGAGCCAATTTCGACCCGGAGCTGTGGTTTTCGGGAACCACCTTACTATTTGGAGGTTGGAGCTGTAAATTGTCTGGATTCGGGAAATAGATACAAAAAACGGGTGGCTCAGCTACATCCAGGTGGCAGAACCAGGACTTGAATTATACAATTCACTTCAAAAATACTATATGCTTAACCGACCCTTCAAGATAAATCAATTATCGTAGGGGCACAGAATTAAATATCTTTAAATTTAAGGTAAAGATTCACGAGAAGATACTACTAGAAAAAGCTTCACTACATAGTTTATGACATTCTCGATTCTAAATAAGATTAAGAACGAAAGAATATGGAAAGGTAAAAGAGATAAACTAACGACCGTGAACACCCTAAAGATTGGGTGCGAGACAGAATCCGGGGGAAGATCCAATGCCACCGAGGCATTAACGACTTTAAAGAGAACCGTTTTTTCAACCTTTTACATTAAACATAAAAACCAACAAAATCTTTATGGACTTTATTCTAATTAGACTAGATAATGAATTTTAATTTTTTTTGTTGAAACAATTCTGATATTTTTGAGAATTTTTACTTTACTTAAACCTAAATAAATTATTTTGATAGACTAAATATAAACCAAACATAAATAAACATAAAAAGGGAAATTGAAGCCTTGAACTTGAACAAAAAACACCATCAGGCTTCAAGCTAGCTTTAGCTTGTTATGGCTCTCCAGTGCAACTATCTCCCTTGGACTTCCTTAGGACCACCCAACCAAGCCAACAAGCCCTCGTCTCCAATCAACCGAATTTGCCCATCTCGCAATTTTCCTCCCTTAATTTGTTCCTCCTCGTGGAAGCTACCAAGAAACAGGTTAAAGTTCTTGTCTTTACCCTTTTTCCTACATTTTTTAAGCTTCACGCTAATATTTTTCCATTTTTTTCGCAGACTAAATAAAGCTGTTTGTGCTGTTGTGTCTGAGGAGAGCACAGTTGGTGGTTCAAGCTCTCCGGGTACTGATGTCTTCAGACTAACCTACTTGGAGGTGATAATTATTAAAGTTTCCATTTTTAGTAGGTTTTCGCCGAAAAGCCTGGATGGTTTTGGTGTGTTTTGAGTCCAATTTAGGCTTTTCTGGTTCTTCTATCAGGGAAATAGTTGGTTGTGGGAAGTTGGAGATGTGAAGATTTTGGTTGATCCTATTTTGGTGGGCAACTTGGATTTTGGAATCCCTTTGCTTTATGATGCTGCCAAGAAGGTGCTCAAGAACTTTAAGGTACCTGTTTTATTGAATTCTCTTTTTTTCTTCTTTCTAGTGAAGTGAGTAGAGTGTTGGAGAGAATCCCACATCGGAATCGAAAGTGGCAAGTGTGATAAGCTTGTTTATAAACGTGGAAGACCCACCTAGTTTTTGGGTAGGATATGAAATTTCTATGTGGCATTAGAGTCAATTGCTCTAATGAGATCCATAGACCGTAGTGTTCGCACAACCCCTATTTGAGAGCGAGAGAGGCCGTGTGAAACTGTTTTGGGTAGGATATGGAAATTCTTATACAGAGAGATGGATGTGGTTGTCCGAATTTGTATTTTTTCTTCTGAAATTCTACTTTGCAGCTTGATGATCTTCCTGAGTTGGATCTCTTATTGATTACACAAAGCCTGGATGACCACTGCCATCTGAACACATTGAAACCGCTTTCTAGGAAGTCCCCGGATGTTAAGGTCATAGCGACCCCTAATGCTAAGCCACTGCTTGACCCTCTTTTTGCTAATGTAAGTTCTCTTTTCTCCAATTTTTTACTTAATGAAATCAACCGATTATGGTGTATCGTACTATGGTGATTAATGGATTCAAAGATGAGCAGAGCTTGACTCTGCCTAGGCTGCTAGATTGTTTCTCAATTGAATTATGATTACCTTCCGGCAGTCTCCATTGCTGTCGAGGAAGACGACTAAATTTAGGAATCCTCTCGTTCTGCCAAACTCTAATCTCTATCTATCGGTAAATGCGACATGGTTTCAAACACTGCGCAACCAAGATGATTTCACTTAGCATGCTTAAAGAAGTCGGGCATTACGGAAGTAGTCTATTGTTTATATGTCTCATGATCAAGGCTATTTGAGATTAACTACCTGTAATGCCAATTTGAAACCCAAACATAGCTCCAGGTTCTTTCAGGTCACCTATTTAGAGCCTGGTCAAAGCTCAGAGATTGAGGGTAGAGGTGGTACCAAGGTCAAAATTCAAGCGACAGCAGGTCCCGTTCTTGGTCCGCCATGGCAGCGGCCCGAAAACGGGTAAAATTTTATCTTCTCTCAATATTGTGGCAGTACGCCGTATTCTTATGGCTTCTTTTCCCTATCATATGATCCAGATACCTCGTGAGTTCTCCGGGAGGCCAATTGACTCTCTATTATGAGCCTCATTGCATATTTAACGAGGAGCTTCTAGGAAAAGAACATGCTGATATCGTTATCACGCCCGTCATAAAGCAGCTTCTTCCTAGCTTTACGCTGGTTTCAGGACAAGAAGATGCAGTCAAACTTGCTAAAACGCTACAGGCTAAGTATTGCTTCTTCACCCTATTACTAATCCCCTATTTCATACGACCTGTTTATGATCCATTTGCTTTATTCCACAAGGTTTATTGTTCCGATGAAAAATGGAGATCTTGACAGCAAAGGGTTGCTCGCCAGTATTGTCCAAGCAGAGGGAACTATGGAATCATTCACGGTACGTACTCTCTTCTTACAAGCATAAGAATTATTTTGCACACACCTTAGGTTAGGCAGGCCTATAGCTAATAGACAGAGAACCGAATAGAACCTACGCAAGGTTGGGAAGAGTAGAATCGCGAACGAGTACTTGTCCTGCAGAATTTCCTTTTCTCTGATGAGCAGTTAGTTCCCTGCATGATTTGTTGCCTAACATTTTTACATATCACCTTGTACCCTTGGAACTGTCTTCTTTTGTGGTAAGCTTCATTTGGGATAGGTCTCAAAGTCGAAATTTTAAGAACACTACTTATGCACCGTCTTTTTGTTGAGATTACCACATTTGTACCTCTCCGTTGTACCGTTATAACTAGTGCTTTTTGATCCTTTGGTACTGACTTGATATGCAAAATCCTTTTTGGTAAATGCAGGAACTTCTGGCAAAGGAGATACCGGATTCAAAAGTGCTACTGCCTACCCCAGGAGTACCTCTGGAAGTATCATCACCTTAAACATCGCAGAAAGGAGTAGCACTCAAGGAAGTCCCTAGTCAATTCGAAAGTTCTGAATTCGACACAATACCGAGTAGAATTTGAGGATGCCACAGAAATACAAATTTATAGATCTTTCTCTTATCTTTCTGTAACCCTTTGAATCGTATCAATCCAATATTCGAGTAGAATTTTATGAATATTTTACCGAGATATAGTCTGCACAAATCCGTGGATGATTTTCTACACCTGCTAGTTGGTATGGGAGCGAGTTTCTAAAGTTTCTATTTGGGTGATCTATCTCACACAAAAAAAATGATGCAACATAAGTTTGATGAAACTAGGAATGCCAATGAGCAAGTGTATTTTGGAAGCTAGAGACCCAGATACTCAAATCGATTTGTTTGAAAACAGATCCATATTTAAAAGTTCAATAATTTTGTGATTCAGATTTAGATCTATATTAACCGGATAAATTCTGATTTTAATCCATCGACCAAGCAATAAAAAGAAACAGTGGCATAATTGAATTACTATTAAGCTAGGGACCCAAATCCAAATAGTTTTGTTGGGCAAGTATCGTGGTGGAGTAGCCGGCTCATCGTTCCTGGGCCTGGCCGGGGAGCATGTAATATAGATATGGATCCAGATCTTGTTAGATCCAATTATGGATACTAAAATTTGAGTTACATCATTTTAAGATTTAGATCTAATCAACGACCAAATTATCAAATTCGATTACATATAAAATTTGGGGATTTTTTTTTCTTGAAAAATTAGAGTATGTAATAGTTGACCCAGATGATAAACATGGTACTAATTAATATATGATTATAAAGAAAGGAATTATGTTACATCACTTGAATATTCCCTAACCACTAAATGTACTGCCTTTATTAGGTGGGTCTTTGCTCAAATAGTAGCAAAGGGTCGCTTGTTGACAAAAGAATACAGAAGAAATAAAAAGGTCACTTGGCCTTTAGATTCACCGAAGAGGCAGCAATTGTTCCCCTTCTCTCTCCACGGTTTTTGGATCCTTATCTGTCCTCGCTTGATTGAGATAATGTTAAAATTTCGACATAAAAAACGTTTAGTAATTTGTTTTTTCAGATGCATCTAATTTGATGTACTTCACTTTGAATACTTACGAATATGTCGTAGAACAGTACACTCAAGTAATATGTACTGCAATTTGGTTGTATAATTGTCCAAGCTAAAAATTATTGTGTGATGTTGACCATCAAAGTTTCATATGCCAATTTTTTTAAATTAGAATTTTTTTGGTATAACTAATTTTTTTACACAAAATAGTTACTTAAATGAGAAGATTTTTGGCTAAGGTAGTTTGGGAGGATTCCTCTTAAATCTGCTATTGGACTGATAAGGGAGTGGATTTGGTGAGGATTCTTTATTAGTCCCCACATGGGGACTAAAGGGATGGATTTATTAAATAAGGGTAATTTGGTAAAATTATTCTTAATTCTTTCTCTCTCCAATCTCTGTAACTACTCCACTAATTCTCTCTCCTTAATTCTTTCTCCTATTAATTATCTACTATCTAATTTGAATTTATTAATTTTCTCTCACTAATTAATTAGTTTTACTCACAATCAAATCCCTATAATTATAGCTATCATCACTCTAATCTCTCTTTCAAAAATAAAATACGGTCACCTTCTGAATTGCTGGTTTTGTTGGTTTTACTGGTTTGTTGGTTTGTTGGTTTTACTAGTTTTCTGAATTATTGATTTACTGGTTTACTGGTTTATTGATTTACTGGTTTACTGGTTTATTGATTTACTGGTTTGTTGGTTTTACTGTTTATGCGTGTTGTTAGCATTTTGTAATTTCGGAGACAAACTGAAAAAATTCTTATTTTAAATTCTTGTTTATTGGTTTACTTGTTTACTGTTTTACTGGTTTACTGGTTTACCGTTTTGTAATTTCAGACCCAAACTTGAAGAATTCTTGTTTTAAATTCTTTTTTATTGGTTTAGTGGTCTATTTATTTATTGGTTTACTAGTTTTCTGAACTATTGATTTACTGGTTTACTGTTTTTCTAATTTACTGGTTTACTGATTTTCTGGATTTTGGCTTACTGATTTATTGGTTCACTGGTTTATATTGGTTTATTAGTTTACTGGTTTATATTAGCTTATTGGTTTACTTATCTTTTTTATTGGTTTACTGGTTTATTAATTTACTAATTTTCTGGTTTTCTAAATTACTTATTTAGTGGTTTACGATTTATTAATTTATAGGTTTACTCTTTTATTGATTTACTGGTTTACTGGTCTATTGATTTACTGGTTTTCTGAACTATTGATTTACTGGTTTTCTGATTTACTGGTTTAATGGTTTATTGGTTTACTAAATTTTGGTGGCGTGAGAAGAAAATTAAAAAAAAATTGATTCCTATGGGTAAATTATTTGTTATGGGTTGGACGAAAGAAATCTGAAGGGTGGTCGTAATTTTTAATTTTTAGTAATCAATTCTGTGTAACAAATTAATTATTTAAATTTTAAATTCCTCAAAAGTAGCAATTATTTATAATAATGAGATTGATAATGGGGCTACAATTAAGGGAGACATTAACTACCCATCTTTTTCAGTTTTGGTAAAAGACTATATTATCCTTGAGCATTTTAAACCGTCAGATCCCAAAAATTTAAAATTAAGTTCAATCCAACGATCAAGACGATAGTCCCCATATGGGGATACCCCCTCTGAAGTCCCCATAGAATAAGTAAAATGCGTCGACAGAAAAACTTAGCCCGTGGGCTGATTAGACTTTTTCTGGATACAACTACGAAGGGCGTCGTTTATAACTGGGGTCGAATATCTTCTGGTGAACTGGCCGCTCATTCACCTAACCCACCTCTCAATTGAATACAAATAACTAGATAACAATCTATTTTAATACTTGGGCTATAATAAATTTGTATACTATTATTTTGTGATTTGAAAATGTTATACTAAATGATAAATATTAATATTTGACAGATCCACTATTTGTAAAAAATACATATCAATATTATCTGAAAACTGAAAAATAATATGAAAAAAATTAATGTTAATTTATTAGGAGAGAGTGGGATAAGTTTTTCTCATTTCCTGATTTGTTTCCAAAAACATAAAATTACAGGATATCAGAATATAGTGGGGCACAGGCAAAAGACTTCAACGTTATGTCTGAAATGGGTTGTATATCACAGAATCTTGGACAACGTAGGCAAGATTCTAGGGTATCCAGAATATGTTCTCTATGTTAACCTCCCCTTGAAGATAAGTTAAAATAACATAGAATATCAAAAAAAACAAAAAAAAAATAATAACATAGAATATTCTTGGGCAAGAAGATGCTAGTTTATATTACTTTAATTTGCGTTCACAAATCATTTAAAAGCTTTAAACACCACTATGAACAGCGACTTAAAAATGAACGAAGATTCCAGTATATTCGAAGGCATTATTATCATTTAATTCATTTGTCCTTCATATGGAGACTCGCAACATTTTGGTACTTATATGTTATCATCGAAAATTTATTTAAGTACTTTATTAATTTTTTATCATTTAGTCCAATTTCATTTAATTAACATTAATTAGATCTACGACAAGTTATCAGAAGTTTGTCCGACACGACAAAGTACGACATCGGCGACATTTTCTCTATTTCGATATAATTACAAAATTTTACATGATTCTCATCTCAAAATCAGAAAAATAAAAATGAGGGAAAAAAAAAAGAGAATATGCGGTTTCCGACAGAAGATCTAACACTCCGGCGAAGTGGTGGCGGTATGAGTGGAGGAAGAGGTGGCTGGGGAGCTGCAAACCACGTGACCGCCTTCGGTCTCACTTCCTTCTCCCTCCGATACTTGCACCCGCCGCTGCTCTGCCGACTGCGGTGGTGGCAAAGACGGGGTGGTGGCAACGGGTGCGTAAATGCCCTTGGAAACGGAGGCCGTGGTGGTGTCGGCGGCGAACTCGGGCGGGGGGACCCATATCCCGCCGACGACCACGAACTGTGGTCCCTGTGGGTTGCTGCTGTTGTGGACTGTGGGGCTTGGTCTTCTAGTGTGCAGACGGTATTTCTGCAATTTAATTACCAATTAGACAAAGTAATCGAGTAAAATTTGGAGGGTTTCCGCTACTAAATAAATAGCCATGTAAGAAACATTATGTGACTTAATAAAACATATATTTGCTTGTATAAGAAATTTGACGTGTCAAATTTAATTTGCTGCAATATCGAAACATTATTATATTTTAACTATCGATATTATAAAAAGATAATTAAATATTTGATTGAAAAAATTATAAGGTACATCATTTTAACGGAATTATCATTTAAAAATTATCATGGTTCTACATAATTCATAATTATCATCATATTAAGGGACGAATTATTTGTTAAGATACATGGTCTTAAGTAGATCTAAATATTATTACTCTCTATCAGTTATTACTGATATTTAATTTCAATAAATTTTACAAATCCTAGAAACATAATTCAATACTATACCAACGATGTGCTACAAATTGTACCAAAACTAAATAGATTAAATGTTTTAAAAATTAAACCAAAAGACAAGAACACAAACCTGCAAATGGCTCTTAACTTCGTCATTAGTGAGACCATCCACCTTCATTAGATCCCTAATTTGCTTAGGCGTCGCAGCTACAAGACAAAACCAAAAAAAGACACAACAGTTACTCAACTGCTCCATAAATTTATGAACAAAACCCTAGCTTAACAAAAACCCGTACCATGGGAGCCGCCGAGTTGCTGCAGCGCGTGTAAGAATCGCCGGTGCAGCTCCGGCGACCAGCACCGGCGCATTTTCCTCTGCCCCATCGCATCCTTCTCCTCCTTCCGCCTTGTCCCTTCTCCACTCGCCACCGTCTCCGCCGACGAGCTCGTCGCGGACGCCGGAACAGCCGCCGAGCACGACGGAGCAGCCGCCTTGTCCCTCTGGAAGGGGTGGAATGCTCCTCCCGTCCCGTTCCGCTTCACCTCCGTTACCACCGCCTTCCTCGGCACCTCCTAAATTCCCCAAACTACCCCTCGTCAGTACAACTAATTACCAAAAAACCAAAAAAAAAGAAACAAAAAGTGGAAAACAATTAAACAAACCTCTTTAAGAGTAGGAAGAGGTGGATCTGGGGACTGGTTCCATAGCTGGGTAGATCTAAGCCAATCCGACTTCCGCTTGTGATCTTTATTACCGTTATCGCTCCTCTTGTTGGACGACCGGTCGTCGTCGTTCTCTTCGCTCCGTTTGATGGGGATGAACTCCTCCAGCACCGGCACGTCGCTCGAAGTCTGTTCGGAGCAGTCCGAGTGGCCCTGCACGTGCTCCGTCGTCGTACCGGATAACTCCCTCCGGTACGCTTCTATCGCTGTACCGAACAAAAAAAACATTAGAAGAAAAAAAAAACATTTAGAAAATATAATAATATTAAATATTTATTAGGAACGGACCTTGTGTAACGAGATCGAGACACAAAGGGAGCTCGCGCTGGAAGACTTGGATCTTCCTCCTCTCCTCCTCCAACGCCTCAACGTACCGGCACCTCTGAGTCTTGTCGGAGAAATCCATTTTTCCTTTTTCTTTTTTTCTTTTTTTTTTACTTTTTCCGTCTCTAATCACTTTGTTATAAGAAGATAGGGCAAGGCTTTTGTATTTGGACAAGAAGGGGAGAGGAATATTAGGAGAATAAGGTATCTAAGTAGGAATCTGGAGATGGCATAAACTCCCAAAATAATTACAATATTATAAATAAGTAAATAAAAAAAGACAAGGGTCGAGGTCGGGGCGTCGCGTACTAAAGAATCTTTTGGTTTGGGAGTGTATATATTACTTCACTGTAGCGGAGAGACAGGGAAATTGCAATAATTTTGTTGATTTGTTGATAAAAAGAAGTTTTAATTTTCTTTTCCTGAGCGGGGGACGGTTGAATATTCCGCGGTGTGATTCGCGTTTCGTCGGTTCTCTTCCACATTTAATGGGCTGGCAGTGACGGCACCATTTTCTAAATGCTTTGTCGGCCATATTTTATAAATATATTTTCCAGTAATTTTTTAAATTCAGTATTTCTTAAATGGATGGGGCTTGTTCCCTTGTATGCGAGGAGACTGGGATAAGATCAAAGGAAAGGTACGAGGGGGTATTTGCATTTTGCGTTTTGGTTTATTTACCGTGTTCGAACACTGAAATAATCTCCCTGGCTCCACGGGATCGTTGGGAAGAATCTAGTAAGTGGTAGGAGCATGAGGTCTCAAATAACGGTGATATTTGCTACCTGACCAAGAATTGAATCTAATTTGCAATTCGATTAGATTCGATTTGTTAATAATTTTATTCAATTCGTATATTATATCGACTCATCAATAATTCGATTCGAATTTATAATAGTACGAATTAAATTCGATTCAAGATTTTTATAATTCGTCAAATTGGCGAATTTAATTCGAATTCGATTCGAGTTGAATTCGTATTGAATTTGATTAAAATCTGTATATAATATATATTGGTGTAAAAAAATCTCAAGCCCAATTATATACTAAACTTTAAAGCATAAACCCTAAAACCGTAAAATCATATACTTTAAACCCTAAAATACTAAAACTATAACTCAATTATTTATTAAATTATAAACTTTACACCCCAAATCTTAATTCCTAAAACCCTAAACTTAATTATCCCTAATCCTAAATCATGAAATTCATAAACCATAAATCATATACAATTTATTTTGGCACATTAACTACAAACTCAAACTTTAGTTTATCTTTTTTTCTAAAAAATGTTAAACATTTATTTTTTATTTTTTAATTAAAATCTAATATTTAATATATAAGAATCAATTTGAATTTGATTCAGATTCAATTCAAATTCGAAAGTTTATAATTCATATTCAATTTTTCATTGGATGAACTGCATATGGTTTAATGTTTTGATAATTCAAATTTGAATCAATTCGATTCGAATTTGAACCGTAGTTAGGTCTAGCTACAGCCTATACATTTGTAGACAGGTATAATGATTATTTACATATTTTTTAAATAAATTATTGAATATAATTCAAAAATTATTAAATATAATTCAAAAATTTATCAAATTAATTGAATAAATTAATAAATAATATTAGTAAACCATCTACAAAATCAACCACCATTTATCAACAAGTCACAAACCTATCGCAAACAATTTAGTTTGTTTAGTTTTTTTATGGTTATACGATCAATTATTAGAGTATATAGTCTATCTAGAGAATTAGACCTAATCGAAAAATTGTTAATGCAAACATCGGCTAATAAATAAAAAATTACACGAGAGATGCAATTTTTTTATTACTAGCACTTGAATATATACAAGATAAATGCAAATGAAAAATCAGATCTTACATAGATTTTTCATTAGTTGATTTGACATGTGACAAATTATTAAATTAGGCTAAAATTTTAACAATTATTTTTTAAAAAGTTATTTTAATATTTTTATTTTTTTGAATGGTGGCGCGAAGCCTATATTAATAAGATAGCATTACAACAAGATAAGAGAACCATACAACAATCGAAGCCAAACCGTAGTACACAAGTGGCACGGGTGATAGAAGGGTGATTGTAAAGTCACAAGGACTAACGACCAAAGTGGAGAGCTGCCGAGACAAGATACGGCTAATAACCACGAGGCTACGTCAAAGACGCAACCTCGTGAGCTTATGAATGCATACATGATACACGCATAAGAGAGCCAAGATCGACCGAGATCAATCGAGACAAAGTTCTCCACTTGCAACCACAGAAAAAGCATCGAGAATACAATGGATCTCGCAATCAGCCAAAGCCGATTCAAGCAAAAGCGAACATAACCGAGTCGGCCACTAAACAAGTGTGGTTTAACAAAACATAAGCAACATACAGAAAGCATAACAACGAAGATAAATATAATCAACCGGGGGGAGGTTGACGGTGACTAACCCCCCCGGGAAGCACCAACGAGTGCTCTAAATTAGCCAAAAAAGAAGCCAGTCGCGAGACGCTTGAGACGACCTAGAGGGTGCTAGAGACGACCTAGAGGGCTAGGCCGACAAAAAACTAGGCTGAGACTAGCAGTGGGGTGACGGCCGGCCGAAGGTGAGGAGGTCGGATCTGAGCCAAGGTAGTCGGATCTAGGAGACTAGGCCGGATCTGAGTCAAGGTGGTCCGATCTGAGCTGGGAAGGTCGGATCTGAGCCAAGGAGAAAGGATCTGAGCCGAGGTGGTCGAATCTGATGGCGAGGCTGTCAGATCTGAGCCGAGGTGGTCGGATTTGATGGCGAGGAGGCCAAATCTGGAATATGGGTGGTCGTATCTAGGGCGATTTTCGGCGAGGGCGGCGAGGGCGAGTCCTGCAGGGGCGAGTTCTGGCGAGGACGGCAAGGACGAGTTCCGGCGAGGACTGTGATGGCGAGTTCTGGCGAGGACTGTGATGGCAAGTTCCGATGACCGTAGATCTGGTGTTTATGCAAGTGGAGATGCAGTTGGGAAAAGTGGCTAACCTAAATGGGTAACTAACCTAGATAGCTAGATGGGTGAAAGATATGAAAAAAACAAGCAAGAGGTGGTAGCAAAAAGAGAAAGGGATAAAACCCTAGAAGTTCGAGAGAGAGAGAGAGCACCCCACACACGTCGAGGGAGAGTTTAATATTTTTATTTGGGGAACCACAAAATTTTATTGCGAAATTTGATTAAGTTGATTCAAATTGTTTAGCATGACGAGTCGTATTTCTATAACCTTGATATTTCTGATATCTATAACTTGAGAGTATAAAGTTGTGAAAACTATATTTGAATATTTTGAAGTCAATAGTCAATCGAGTATGTTTTGAAATTAACAGTCGATTGAATATTTTTGAGATTAATAATTAATCGAGTAGTTTTTACGTCCTTATACTCAGAATTTGGAAACATCATTAATTAGAAAGTGTTAGATATGCGAACTATATAAATTGAATTTGGATTAAAAAAAAAACAAAAACTACTTAAAAAGCACGAAACCAAATGTTACTTGTTATACTTTCTTTAATTTTTTTGGACAGCCAAGGTGTGAAAAGTGGGGGTTGGCTGGCCCACAAGAAACAACGCCATTAATTCTGACGTTGTGCTAAGATCAAACCATATCCAGATCTCAATTGGATATTCTCTTGTTTTCTTATCTATCTCGTTGTTGAGTTTCCAATATTTTTAATTCCCGTGGGCTGGAATATACCTTTGAGTGGGTTCACCAGAGAGGGAATAGAATAGAGAAATACTTTGGGAATCTTGTGAGCAGAAGGAAGTGTCCACTGGCCACGCGGCATATGATTAGGTAGGTCTTTTTGGTTTTGTACCAGAAATCTGTCATTATTATAACTGGCCTCTCGCGATCCTCAAGGGCCAACCAAAAGTCCATCTCCTTTATAATCCATTCTTCAATCTATAATTTAGATAAGTCCCATGCAATAAAAAAGTAGTTTTTTTTATCTACGATTGTTTAATCTATAAGAAATATTTACTCGTAACACACAGAACAAAATATCAGTATTGTACATTTTTTTCTACTAAATATCTTGAAATTTTTTAGATTGTTTTACCTAGAACAGTTTTAGTATGACAACTTATTGAAAAATTCTATGAGAACCAAATACAAAAAAATGGTTCATTAATATGTACAGACATTTGATCAGATAACATATTATATTACAAGAGAGCAGAGTCTTTGTCTATAATTAGAGAAGAGAAGATGAAAAGAGAAGAGATTTTTTTTTGACGGAAGGTGGCGCGAAGGTGGGAGAGAACAGAGAACGAGAAAAGATAGTTGTTGTTCCTATTTCATAGTCTTGTTGTTATTACTATTAGGCCCAAGTCTATAAGCCCTCTACCAACCAAAGATTGCACGCAACATGCGGGACGTGCGGCCTCATCCCACCACGTGGCGGTTCGTCATTGGGCGAGTCACGCCACTCGCCTGCTCTCAAGGCGCCCTTGCATGTCAGCGTGACGTTTAATGTCGCAGGGACGACCTAGACGACGCAGAATCAGCAATAATTTATCCATTTAAAAAAATTAAAAATGGGAAAAATTGGTAAAAATTATTTTCACGATTTTCAACTTTTTTGTCCAATCAAATTTTTTAAAATTTTTTGATAATTTTATGCAAATGTTAGAATCCAAATAAATAGATTTTTGGGGTTAAAAAATTATTTAATTTGATGTAGATTATGTACTTTGATGTGATTTGAGATAAACTATATAATTTGATGTAATTTGATGTAAATTATGTAATATGATGTACTTATGTAATTAAAAATTGTTATGTATACATGTATTTATTTATCTTAAATACCCTAAACCCTTACCCTAAATATTTCTAGAAATTATGTTTACCATTTCCTCAAAAATTTATTTTAAAATTTTTGGATAATTTTATACAAATTTTTTAATCCAAATAACTAGATTTTTCGGGTAAAAAAAATGTGTGGCACAAATTTATTTTAAAAAACGTGTGGTCCAAAATCATTTGAAAAATCTATAAATAGATACTCTGAGATGATGACAAGCGAAAGCAATTAAACGTTTTTAATGTCAGAGGTTTTTAAGAATTAAGCAATTTATGTTTCGTAAAATTTTGCATTTTCAAAGTTACTTGAAATAATATTCGAGTTTACTAGAGTTAGTTGAATTTAAGAAAAATGAGTTTAAAAAACTGATATGACGCCTAGAGCTTGACAGTGTAGCAAGAACATGACTGTGGACTGTAAATTGAGAACAAAAGTAACGCTGACGTAACGTACAATGCACACACTAGGTACGTAGTGTAGCATGGGTAGGGAATGCAAGTAGTCTAAAGGAACAACATCTTGGTTCGTTTCATGATCTCGAAATGCTCTCTTTCTCAAATGGACGTTGTCGGCACTCGGCCGGAAGAAAGAAAGATGGAGGGTTTATAATTTTTTTTTGATTTTCTTTTGTTGATGGGTAAGACATATTGCTTGGACCATAAGCCCATCATGAACTATTGGGCCGACTGCCAAAAAAAGACTGCAGGCTTACTGTTCGTTAATATAAAGATCGGTCGGACCGCGATCTAAAAAAGTTAGGTGGATTGCTCTCCAATTTCAATAAAATATGACACAAAATTACATATAGCTCTAATTTGATATCCGGTAAACTTTTGAAACATGTTCGTGGCCCTAAATTGGAAAGATGTAATTATTCAAGTAAAATATATGTTTTCCTGAAAATATAACTTTGAATATATTTTACAAACTTCAATATATGGACATTGCATCAAACAACTTTTTATGGACGATTTTTTTTCCATAAAAAATCCTTTCACTGGGTTTCTTCTAAGATTTTATCGAAGCTGAACAACTGTAAGCTCAGTTTCCGGGGAGTCCAAGCTTCAAAGATATTAACAAAATATCTACCTTTTAAGAAAAACAAAAGGTTGGGCTAATACTGAGGTTCGCCAATAAGCAATTGACAAGAGTATGTTGATGCGCTTATAAACAGAATTTGATTTCGAATTCGTCCGACCCTTTCAAGCTAAATAGTCATAAATGGTCTTGTTTTGTAGTACTAAAATGTGTTAGCAATTTGAATTAATTTTATTTATTATGTTCCATCTTGTCTTGTTATCATGAATGAAAATATCTTAGTGAACTCTTTAAGAAGTCATTAACTTATAAGAAAATACAAATGATGATAATGAATTGAATGGAATATAATTTGTCAATATTCTATTTAGATTCAAACAGGCACATAGTAATTCAATATTTGATTGATCCATGAACGAATTTAATATAAATCATACTTTTGGATTTATATTTGTATTTAAACCGTGTACTACAAGCAACTACTTTTTTATTGGAATACAAACAACTTACATAATAAACCACTTGGAGATAAGAATTACTAAACTAACATTGGGAAAGTTGACTTGAGCATAGTTTTGAATTACTGAATTTAAATTTAACAAATATAAATAATTCAAAATACGTCCAAACAGAATCTAAAGTAATGAAATCTAAATATCATAGATTAAAACAAACATTGCAACAACATTGAACAATCCAATAAAAAAGACCATCATCAGTTGGTAAAGTTGGGAATGCTACCCTCAACCTCACCCGCCTTAGCAGCCGGAGTCGGTTCAACACTCGGGGAAGGGGCCACCGGCGTCCCCAGGAGCTCGGCCGGCAAGTCACCGATACCCTTCAAGTAAAAAGTATATAACAGCTTAAAAGGATATACAATCTTCTGTAGCTTGACCTGTCCATAAGCTCCCTCGAAAATCCCAGACCCGCCGGTGACGGCGAGGTAGGTGTCTTCGTAAGTCAAGTAGGCTCCTTGAACTGACACGTGGCCGTAGTCCCCGAAGTAGAAGCTGTAGGTCGCCTCGTATCGGTCGCCTTTCTTCTCCGGTACGTGTTGGATGAGGACACCCAGACCGGCGGTGATTCCCAGCCGCTTGGTGAGGTCGCCGGAGTAGAGCTTGTTCGAGAAGGAGACGAGGTCGCCCAGAGAGTTTTCCGGGTTCTTGCTCAGTTTTAGGAACGCCGGGCTGCCTCGGTCTCCTTCGTTCATCTCGTACACAAATAGTTCTTGGACTTTCACTGTAAACAA
>SOPF01025894.1:3678-18908 GCA_012979155.1 Hypericum perforatum
TTGGGGACGATTGCCTTAGCCCGTACGCACTGAAATATACGGGGCAATCTCGTCTTACGGAGAAAGTGTCCAACACTTGCCTCGACTATAGCCCGATCCTAATCAAGTACTCGTATCCGTATAACAACAGAAGAAAGACTTGGAGAGACGTCAATCGCGTCATAATTCAGACATCAAGAGATTTCACTATCCCTTGATCTCAGTCTAATGCAATTAGAGATATTAATATTTTAGAAGATCCTCAAATCGGTGGCGCGCTAAGTTGGAATTCTTTTACCAATTTCTAAACCAAGCATCAAAAACTAGGCATTGACTGCATTATTATTATAGCCTGAGTCAAAAATTTGGAATTCTATGTCTTCTTAATCGTGTTTCTGTAAATTCTTAGAAATTAAACTCAAAATATTTTAATTAAGTCCAATCGTTTTACTAATAAGTGGACCAACTCATGTACATTGACTTTGGCATATCCGGCGAGGGTTGGCATTTTTCCTGAGGGGGGTTATTTTAAAATTGTTTCCCCAAAAAGGGGTCCTCGGGAAATCAATTTCATGTCTGGGGTCGGGGCAAAGTCGCACTTTTTCTTGCGAATTTGGAATGCACAAAATCGCATAATTTTCTGCGATTTTGAGCCAAAATCGCATGAAAACATGCGATTTCGGTTTGCGGCTTGACGGATCGGCTCTAAACCAAAGTCGCAGAAATTGTTGCGACTTTGGGCAAGGCTCGGCTCAAAAATTGATGCGACTTTGTGCAAGGCTCGGCTCCAAAATTTTTTTTCAAATTTAACCAAAGTCGCTCAAAATTGTGCGACTTTGCGCAAGACCAAATTCGATAATAAATATGCGACTTCGGACAACCTTTTATTAAAAAAATTGTTAACAATTCCGACCAGAAAATATGCGATTTAGGAAAAATAAACCTTGCTTTTTATAGTGAAAAAAGGGTAAAATTGTAATTGTATGAAACCGGTGCAAAAGTAATAGTAATTTATTTTTGTCCGAAATCGCGTTTATTCATGCGATTTCGTACAAAATTAATTTTTTTCAACCACACCGGACACACAAACAATAAATAGAATTGCTTACCAATACTAATCGACGTGGCTTTGTAGCTCTGCTGGTTAACATCCGCGATTTTAAAGTTTAGGGCACCGAGGTTCGATTCCTGGCTTCGGCGGGGTGGCCAAATTTTTTTTCATTTCGGACAACCCAACCCAAAGTCGCATGAAAAACCGCGATTTCGGACAAAATAAAATTCCAATCTCGCATGCGTAAATGCGATTTCAAATAAAATTAAATTCCAATCGCGCATGAATAATTGCGAGTTTGTGCAAAATTAAAATGTTTCCATCCCAATCTCGCATGAATTTCGGCGATTTTGATTAAAAAAAATTTACAATTCCAATCTCGCATGGTTTTCGGCGATTTTGGAAAAAATAAAATTTTTCCATCCCAAACTCGCATGATTTTGGGCAATTTTTTTAGGTTTTTTTAAAAAACAATAAATAAAATTGTTTGCCAACACTAATCGACGTGGCTTTGTAGCTCTGATGGTTAACATCCCCGATTTTAAAGTTTGGGGCACGAGGTTCGATTCCTGGCCCCAATTTTTTTTCCAGATTTCGGACCCAAAGTCGCACGAAAAACTGCAATTTCGGACAACCCAATTTTTTTTACCAGGCCGAAATCGCATTTCTTCATGCGATTTCGGACAAAATTAGAAAATTAAATTTTTTAAAAGAAGCAATGTCGCATGATTTTCCGCAATTTTGTACAAAATCTATTTTTTAACCCAAACTCGCGTGGATTAATGCGACTTCGTGCAAGACCAAATTCGATAATAAATATGCGACTTCGAACAACCTTTTATTTAAAAAATTGTTACCAATTCTGCCCAGAAAATATGCGATTTAGGAAAAAATAAACCTTGCTTTTTATAGTGAAAATAAGGGTAAAATTGTAATTGTATGAAACCGGTGCAAAAGTAATAGGTAATTTCTAATTTGTAACTTTTAATCTATTGTATTATATATATGGTAAGATATAATCCATTTAAATCTTTTTCCACAATACCGCTCGTAATTATGCAAATTTGGACAAAATTAAAATTTCTTCCGGCAAATTTTTTCCTTTTTCAACCAAACAGAAATGACAAACAATAAATAAAATTGTTTGCCATCACTAATCGACGTGGCTTTGTAGCTCTGATGGTTAACATCCCCGATTTTAAAGTTTGGGGCATGAGGTTCGATTCCTGGCTTCGGAGGGGTGGCCAATTTTTTTTCTGGATTTCGGACCCAAAGTCGCACGAAAATCTGCGATTTCGGACAAACCCAATTTTTTATTCCGGCCGAGCCCAAAGTCGCACGAAAAACTGCGATTTCGGACAACCCAATTTTTTTTACCAGGCCAAAATCGCATTTCTTAATGCGATTTCGGACAAAATTAGAAAATTAAATTTTTTAAAAGAAGCAATGTCGCATGATTTTCCGTGATTTTGTACAAAATCTATTTTTTAACCCAAACTCGCGTGGATTAATGCGACTTTGTACAAAATAAACTTTTCAAAAACCGTAAATTTTGACCGGGCAACATTAAATTTTGGCAATTACTCTGGATCAGTTATGTTAGGTGCAGTCGGTGAGTTTTTGTCCATTTGTGCCATGAATTTGACAAAATTAGCCTAGGTTTTTAAAGAAAAGTGAGGGTAAAAATGTAGTTTAATTTAAAGAAAAGATATACCCAACCCACCCTCATTCATTCCTCCCCACATATTGAATCTCAGAGAGATTATTCACAGAGAGAAATTGCTTCTTCCTATCCCATCCTCGAGTTTGAGTCCACCAGGTAATTTCTATGTGTTTAAAACTGATTTAATTATTTGGATTAATATTCCGGCGTTCAAATTCGCTTTTAAATGTGCGTTTTCTCGTTTGGACAGACTCGGTAAGCTCTTTTTTTTGTCAAATTTTAGGGTTTAGGGTGTAATATAAGGTGGGTTTAGGGTTAGTTAAATCGTGTTGGGTTTTATAGTTTATAGATTTAGTATTGTGACAGTTGTTTAGCTTTTATCTGTAACATGCAAAAAACAAATGGAGCACAATGCACAGTTTCAGATTGTAAAGCCGAAGCCGGACCATCTCTTGCCCGACTCCTTTTTCGTCCTCTTCGAGTTGGGATCTATTAGATTTTCTTCCGAATTCGCCTTTTTGTTCCTAGCCCTGCTGCCTCTTTCAGGAGTTCAGCTAACCTGTTCTTCTCGTCCTCGAAATACGGATTTGCAATTCCGAGTTTTTGTTCTCTCAACTTCCGAAAATTGGAGGGTTTCTTGAAGAGTTTAGGGACGACTGAAGGGTAATTAATTTAAACTAATTTTTTTGATTAAATAAAAAACTGCTGATTTTAAGAGTTTGTTGGTACAGAGGGTGGTTGTTTTAAGGGTTGTTACGGACTTCAAAGATAATGCTTGTTTTTATCTTTAACATGCATAGGATTTTAGATTGGACGAGGGAAAGGTGTATTCTTAGGGTTATGGATCCAGTTGGTTTATTTTGGCTTGGCTAGCTTTGTTATGGCTGTAATACCGTGATTCTATTAATGAAATAAAGAAAATTAAAAATTGGACGAGTTTGAGGTTGGATGATTCGATTTTGTTCTAAAGGGATTGGGTCGATTTTTGCATTTAGCCTAGAGAGTTGTGACTTTCATTGTAAAACAATTTCTTTTTCCTTAATTGAGATAGTTTGTTTAAGCCAATTGCTTTGTTATCGCTGTAGTGACTTTCACTGATACTATGCATGTTGCTATTTGTAACAGTTGATTAGTGATGGAGCAACGTCCACGCCATTATGACTATATCGGACATGATCGCACCCCAGAATCTGTAGATCTGTTATACCTACATGAGTATCATCGGGCCACTTTGATATGGGAGAAAGAGGTCATGTAAAAATATTAACGTTCGTTGTTTTGTTTTATTATTGTTCGTTTTATTCACAAAATTGATTACTTTTGCATCATTGTTTATTTCCAGGCTAGAAGAAAGCCCGGAGAAATAGTCGACCCATCTATTAACGAAACATTGAGAATCAGGAGGTATAGGTTCATTCCGGGGAACGTCCAAAACTTCAGATTTATGCAATTGATGTTCGAATGCGGTTTTTTACGATGTTGGCAAATGGGGTATTTGCCACACATGGATAAATTTCTTGTCACTGCTTTGGTTGAGAGATGGCGGCCAGAAACGCACACATTTCATATGCTGCATGGTGAAATGTCAATCACGCTACAAGACGTGCTAGTACTACTACAGCTTCCAACTTGTGGACGTCCCATCACTGGTGTACAAGTTCCACGTGATTGGGGAGAATTATGTGTTGAGTTACTTGGTCAAGATCCAACAATTGCAGGTGGTAGCAGGGGAAACAAGATTAAGTTGAGTTGGTTAGCCTCGCAATTTGACGCTAGCACCCTAACAGCAAATACGCCGAATGAGGTAGTAGAGCAATATGTACGTGCAAACATATTGCTTTTGATTGGTTCCCACCTATTTGCTGAGAAGGATGATGCTCATGTCAAGGTTTGCTGGTTACCATTCCTGAGAGACTTGAGCTCCATGAAATATTATAGTTGGGGTGGGGCATGTTTGGCTTTTTTGTACAAAAAACTTTGTCTTGCTACGAAGCCAGATTGCAAGGACATCGGAGGAGCTGCACATTTGCTCTGTATTTGGGCTTGGCAACGATTTCCACCAACATGCCCTATTTTTTATGTGAATGATGAACAAGTACCCGTCCCATCATTCTTGACCATTAAGTAAGAATTTGTGACGTATTTCAAGTTTCTATTTTTTGGTCTCTTTTTAATACCGTCTTGACAAAAAAAAATTTGTCCTAGGTGGAGGCCGGAGCTGAAAATCACGAGATCAATATCCTTAATGTCTGAGATGCGCCGTTTACTGGAAGAGCTGGAATTCGAAGATGTAAGTGACCTTGTAATAATTCAGAACTTGTTTTGCTTGTCTGGACTTTCGTAGCTTTCCTAACATTTGATAAAATATCGAGTGATTCTTAATTAATATATTTTATAATGCTTGTCGGGACTTGGGTAGATATGACTTTGAGAATGAGAAGCATGCTGATCTATGAATTATTGTAGTGCAAAGATGATTTCATTGTTGATAATAATGTTTATTTACGGCAGTATTGACCTATTTAGATGAAAGTGGTAAAAAAGTTGTTTGGTAAAATATGAGATATATAATGACTACTCTTTTATCTATCGTAGCCTACAAATGAATACGATGCAAATCAACTGCATTATTATGTGCGTATTGTTCGGACAGTAAATAGAGCCCATTGGAAATATTATATCAATTATGTCGTTGGCAGTAATAGAGCTCATTTAGAGAAAAAAAATTATAAATTTTTTCCATCTAACCGTAGACAACATGATAATTTATGCCATATTATATTAAGAACACCATAATTGAAAAAGTCATCGACCCATATTTTACTATTTTGTCTGCATAATTTTTGGGCTTGTGTTCAAATTAAATTAATCTTATCTTATGATATAATATTGTGCTTTTGCTAGATTAATTGGCGACCTTTTGATGGGGTCGATGAGATTAGCACTTTGTTATCTCAAGAATCTAGAGATCAGTTCCGAGCTCGGGTGCCATTAATCTGCTTTAATGATGTTGAATGGCATTATCCGGACAGAGTGCTGCGACAATTGGGGTTAGCACAAGATATTCCTAGGCCTCCTGAGCCCCAAGACGGTATCCATGCTAGTGATTTTCAGGGACCAAGCGATAGGAATTGGGCAGAACTGTACAAAGGTCACGTTAAAGCGTACAACGAATGGCAGAAACATATTGTTCATGGTGCTCCTGGACATTATGATATACATTATCATGATGCCTACATGGATTGGTACAGGAGAGTGACTATCCGATTCCTAACAATACGTGGAGCAGCACAACCAATTCTGGTTAGTTAAACTTGTTATTTTGTTAAATATTTATGTATCAGTTATACCTAAATGAAAATTATTGATGTATAATATTTTTGTGTACTAGTCTGATGCAGTTGAGCTGATGTGGCGTGAATCTCAAGGTCAACGGCTCCGTTCCGATGAGCTTCGTCGTGCTGCAGAATCTGCTCTCGGGGCTACCGGTGAGCAACGCCGCTACCATGATTTCCCTACCTCCCAAGAAGTTCATAGTGCTCACTTCAACACAGAATACGAAATTGGCCAAGAAGAGAAGGTAAATTATTTTAGTAACGTTTTTCATCCAATTAATTAATGTATTAAACTAATTTCATGATTACTCTTATCAGGAACCGCGAGGTAGAAGAAGGAGGACCCTCTTAACAGCATGAGTAGTGTACAGAGAAATCCATTCTTGGATGTTGCACAGCATGAGTAGTGTACTCATACTCTGGCTCCATCGGAGGAGCACAATTTATGTCAAACTCATTAACTCTAGAAGGTCCGGATGCATAGTCCACATTTTGCATATTATCCCTGCCTTCACTATAATTAGCTATGTTACCAAAACCCTCATGACTACCGTGATAGGTAAATTGGGGTGCATCCATAATTTGCTTCTCGATATATAAAGTTATGTACTTGATGGTAGGAAAATCTTTGCTAACAGATAATATCGTACTCACATCATCATCATCAGAAACCTCCATATAGATATACTCAATTGGAGGACCAAATGCAACCGGCAACTTATGAACGATTCTATTTATGTACTCATTATTACTCATTCCAAGCTTGCGTCTAATTGAAGCATGTAGTAGATGGTACGTGATAAAACCATCAATTTTTAACAATTTTTTCCTGCCCCCACTATAATCCATTCCATTTGGACCATTACAGTAGGTTCCATCGAAGTTCAGCAAGAAATCTGTTGTCATGTTATCAACCTCTACAAAAAAATGATATGGCTTAATGTTATAATATGTAATACAAGCTCATTAACAGATCCTAGAATTAATTAACCTATGTTGTATTACGTTGAAAAAAGTAAATTTGACTCCACAGATCAACAAATTTTTAACATGAAATTAATAGAATTAGTACAAAATCGCCCATCCTCGTCAAAGTCTTCTCTATTCACAAGTTCAATGCTAGTATGACTAACTATTCAAAAACATGATATGGCTTAAATGAAAACCTTTAATTCGTAAGAATTTTCCCATACATCAAACTCAAGAACATAAATAAATGGATAAAATAAAATAGCTATGGAGGTTAGAAATGACTAACCTTCTCGACGTTAGTTTTACTCCTTGAATCTTTCGGGATAGTTTACGAAGTAGTTGTGTGGGATTTGAGTATTAAGGGAGTTATGAGTATGTATTCTCTTATGAAGATGAATAAATAGGCGGTGAAGGTGATAAAGTTCGGACAACCCCAACATCGCACAAAAAAATGCGAGTTCGGACAACCCCAACATCGCACAAAAAAATGCGATTTCGGGATTTTTAATACGTGGTTTTGCCCTAATTACAGCTATTTTTTCATCAGGTGGACTAGCAATTTTTTTAAAAAAACTACTTTCCATATCGATAGTTAATCGAAAATACTACACTAATCTTTTTGTTTCCTATAATATCAATGGCTAATTTTTTTTTTCCAATATTTCACATTTTATACTCCATCAAATTAAAGTAAGCCAACTTGACCAAAACATTTCAACAGACAACACGAGATTTTTGTTAGGCACCAATTTTTTGTGTAAAGATCAAAATGCACATGGGGTTTGATTTTTTTTTTCAACGCCTAAGGGGAAAGACTTTAATAGCTTAATCAATGCATGTGTAGTCACTTCAACGGACAAACACATAGCCCACTCTTTTCTGACAAGATAAATGGACATATTTCCACCGAAAGATGTATAGTCACTTTACACTAATTTTCATTTTTTTCCTTTACTGAATTTAATAGTTTTTTGTGTACAGATCAAAATGCACATGGAACATCCTTGATTTTTTTTTCAACGCCTACGAGGAAAGGCTTTAATAGCTTAATCAATGCATGTGTTGTTATTCCATGCTCTTTTCTGGAGCCTTCATCAATTATTTTCATAAACAGTAAATTCACACAGTAAAATTGACCTAAACCCTAGTCTAAACGACACCTTCATCAATTTTTGTCGATAGTTACTCAATAATACTACACCAATCCAATATTTCTATAATGTTAATGTCTATTTTTTTTCTTTATTTCACCTTTTATTAGTGGTCAGATTCACTAAGGTAATTTGAATTCCAAAAAATCAATGGAAAAACACATCGCCCACTCTTTTCTGCCAAGATAAATGGACATATTTCCACCCAAAGATGTATAGTCACTTCACAACAATTTTTATTTTTTTCCTTTACTGAATTTAATAGTTTTTGGTGTACAGATCAAAATGCACATGGAACATCCATGATTTTTTTTTTCAACGCCTACGAGGAAAGGCTTTAATAGCTTAATCAATGCATGTCTTGTTTTTCATATCCCATGCTCTTTTATGACAGCTTCATCAATTATTTCCATATACAGTAACTTCACAGAGTAAAATTGACCTAAACCCTATTCTAAACCCTACCACCAAAATCGCCTAAACACTGGCGGTGTTGAGAGAAAATTAATTAGGGCAAAACATGCGATCATTAGGGCTATGGTTTATTAAAAAAATTATTTTATGTCAATAGTTGCTCGATAATACTACACTAGTTTTTGTATTTCTATAATGTTAATGCCTAGTTTTTTTTCTTTATTTCACTTTTTATTAGTCGTCAGATTCACTAAGCTAACTTGAAAATGAAATATTCGTTGCACAGACAAATCGCCCACTCTTTTCTGACAAGATAAATTTCCACCGAAAGATGTATAGTCACTTCACACCAAAATTTTCTGACGGTCCACTTGGGTGCACTTACTATATATGACAATATTCTTCATGTAAATTCAATTTTGTTCCTTTACTAAATTTAAATTTTTTTTGTGTTCGTGGGCTATGCACATGCCTATTGATTTGTTTTTCAACATTACTACGATGAAAGCCTACAATAGCTTAATAAATGCTTCTTTTCAACTCAATGTTTCATAGCCCACGCTCTTTTCTGACAGCTTCATCAATTATTTCCATGTATAGTAACTCCACAGAGTTAATTTCTGACAAATTTGTCTGCATCCGTCATGTCCTGGGGTGAAGTTAATCACTGGTGTACAATTTCATCTTCTTCATTTGCAATTTTGTTTGTCGTGATCAAACTCAACAAACGTAAATGTATTTTCAAAAAATAACTACCGAGGTTAGAAATGACTAATCTTCGCCTGACATTTGTTTTATTACTTGAATCTTTCGGGATAATTGGCGAAGCAGTTGTGGGTTTTGAGTATTCTATTTGTTAAGAGAATTATGCATATGCAATCTGCTAGAAGAAGAATAAATAGTCTATGTAACTATAAATAAATAGGCGGTGTATTATATTCACTGTGTATCATTCTAAATTTTAACCAAAAATGCAAAAATTCTAGCGTTCCTATTTGTTATATTTTCTATATATTCATATGCGTTCTCATTCTCTTTTTATTCAATCCTCTATTCTTATCTTATTTTAGATGGATCCATTAGATCAGTGGGAGGCAATTCTTAGCATGGAAAGCGACGAAAATACTGATCATCACCTTCTCAGTCAATCTACATTTCAACCTCAACCTCAATACTCTAACTTCGATACTCAAGTACCACAAACTGCAGACCATCATTTTACACAGCCCGCACGTTCAACACAACAAATTCTAGCCTCTCTTGGTGATAGATCATTTACACAACCTAGAAACCAACCACACTTTCAACATGAAAATGTTGAGGAAACCATTAATCTGGATGAACCAGAAGAAGAAATACATCAACCAACATCTGTTATTCCAGGTCCTGCAGGCATATATCAAATGGCAATGAGGAAAGACAAAAAAAAGGATAGAATAGCTTACTCACAACCCGATCTCAATACTCAACAACGTATTGATAGAGAATTCAACAAGCCCCTTACTGACTACACATTCGAAAAAGATCCGTGGACAACAGCAATCGCTTTTCTTGGATTGGAAGGTATTATATTATCTACACAAAACCTTTTCTTTTTTACTACTAAATTTAATTTAGAGTACCAATTTTTTTCAGGAATGCGAGAAGGAGAAAATATGGTGACAACTATTGAGAATGCTAAACTCACTTATTCCAAACAAAATAAAATTTCTCAGGTTTAGATTGTTGTTCATCTCCTCAATTATAGTTATGCTAAAAAAGTCATTATATTGCATGTTCCTTTTTCTAGATGGTTGTCCTGGTGGAGACTTTCACCCCTAATAGTTTAGGTGATGCAATGGTGAATTTGAAGGTATGATGTTTAAGTTTTTATAACCCAACCATAAAATGATATTAATGTTATCGAATGTTATTTTAAAGGATCCTAGTGGTACCATTAATGTAACCATACATAATAAGGTCTTCACTGAAGGAGGTTTTAACATCGGGGTTGGAAATGCTTTGATTCTTCGGAATGTAAGTATTTACTATTTATTAAGTTCATAAATCCATATGTGAATTGTACTTACATATTTTTTTAGGTGGCAATATTTTCTCCATTCAAGCGCGTATTTGTACTGAACATTACTTTGCCGAATGTGGTCAAAGTTTTTGCAAGCACCGGGCAAACATCGAGATAATTGATGGCCAAACTATGTAATTTTTAATTTGGTGTATTAAATTTGTGAAACTTGATCATTTGTAATATTTGGTGGAACCTTATTATTATAATTTGTAATATTTACTTGTAATCAACTTGATCATTTGTAATATTTGGTGGAACCTTAATATTATAATTTATAATATTTAGTTGTAATAAGTTTTATATTTTTTATTTTTTTCTCTAATCCTTTACAATATCTAAATAAAGAATGTTTAACAAAAACAAACAATAAATAAAAATGCTTATGTCCAAATTGTATTTTTTTTTAAAAACCTAAAAAAATCGCCGAAAATCATGCGAGTTTGGGATGGAAAAATTTTATTTTTTCCAAAATCGCCGAAAATCATGCGAGATTGGAATTGAAAATTTTTTTTATCAAAATCGCCGAAATTCATGCGAGATTGGGATTGAAACATTTTAATTTTGCACAAACTCGCAATTATTCATGCGAGATTGGAATTTAATTTTATTTGAAATCACATTTATTCATGCGAGATTGGAATTTAATTTTGTCCGAAATCGCATAAAAAAACGCGATTTCGGTTGGTAAAAAAAATTCGGGTTGTCCGAAATCGCAGTTTTTCGTGCGACTTTGGGTTTGGGGTTGGCCGAAATCCGAAAAAAAAAATGGCCACCCCTCCGAGGCCAGGAATCGAACTCGTGCCCCAAAGTTTAAAATCTCGGATGTTAACCAGCAGAGCTACAAAGCCACGTCGGTTAGTGTTGTGTTGGTAAGCAATTTTATTTATTGTTTGTGATTTCGGTTTGGTTGAAAAAGGAAAAAATTTGGCGGAAGAAATTTTAATTTTGTCCCAACTTGCATAATTACGTGCGGTATTGTGGAAAAAAATTTAATTTTGTTCTCCAAACTCGCAATTATTCACGCGATGGAAAAATTTTTATTTTGCACAAACTCGCAATTATTAATGCGAGATTGGAATTTAATTTTGTTTATTTTGTCCGAAATCGCATTTACGCATGTGAGATTGGAATTTTATTTTGTCCGAAATCGCGGTTTTTCGTGCGACTTTGGGTTGGGTTGTCCGAAATGAAAAAAAATTTGGCCACCCCGCCGAAGCCAGGAATCGAACCTCGGTGCCCCAAACTTTAAAATCGCGGATGTTAACCAGCAGAGCTACAAAGCCACGTCGATTAGTATTGGTAAGCAATTCTATTTATTGTTTGTGTGTCCGGTGTGGTTGAAAAAAATTAATTTTGTACGAAATCGCATGAATAAACGCGATTTCGGACAAAAATAAAGTACTATTACTTTTGCACCGGTTTCATACAATTACAATTTTACCCTTTTTTCACTATAAAAAGCAAGGTTTATTTTTTCCTAAATCGCATATTTTCTGGTCGGAATTGTTAACAATTTTTTTAATAAAAAGTTGTCCGAAGTCGCATATTTATTATCGAATTTGGTCTTGCGCGAAGTCGCACAATTTTGAGCGACTTTGGTTAAATTTGAAAAAAAAAATTTGGAGCCGAGCCTTGCACAAAGTCGCATCAATTTTTGAGCCGAGCCTTGCCCAAAGTCGCAACAATTTCTGCGACTTTGGTTTAGAGCCGATCCGTCAAGCCGCAAACCGAAATCGCATGTTTTCATGCGATTTTGGCCCGAAATCGCAGAAAATTATGCGATTTTATGCATTCCAAATTCGCAGGAAAATGTGCGACTTCGTACCGACCCCAGAAAGGGAATTGATTTCTCGAGGACCCCTTTTTGGGAAAAGAGTTTTAAAAGAACCCCCCTCAGGAAAAATGCCCCATTTTCTCGAAGAAGACACACACAGTGTGTAGTGTAGAGTAGGTAGTGGGTAATAATAGGTAATAGGATACATCACCATTCCCGTTGACTTGGACTCCGATGTAACAAAATCACGACGACTTGGACTATACTCTCTCTCTCTCCCTCCCTCTCTCTCTCTCTCTCTCTCTCTCTCTCTCTCTATATATATATATATAAATATATATATTTATCAAACCCATCTCAATTCTCACCAACCAACAAAACACTTGCACTAAGGCAGGCAAAGAGGATCTTCTTTCAGAAGCCATTAATAATGAAGAAGCCTACAATGACACACTTGCACTTGCACCTCTCTCTCACTCTCCTCCTCTTGTTCGTCTCCACCACTTGCTTTGGCTGCCCATATTCCCACAAGCAAGCCCTCCTCAACTTCAGCTCCACCCTTGTCCGTAACCTTCATAACCACTCATCCTACTCCCTCTTCGCCCTCGACTCCTGGGACTCAACCTCCTCCTCAGATTGCTGCCTCTGGGAAGGGGTCATCTGCAGCACCTCCAAGCAAGTAGTTACCGGCCTCCAGCTCGGTTCCCTCGTCTCGTCCGACGACTTCCAGCCGATCCCATTCCCTTCCCTCGTCCTCTCCCCTCTCTTCACCATCACCACCTTGATGTTCCTCGACCTGTCGTCCAACCACATCGTCGGTCAACTCCCACCCGACATGTTCACCAACCTGACAAAGCTGGTCCACCTCGACCTCATGGAGAACAACTTCACCGCTCCTATCCCGGAAGGGATCTTCCACCTGAAGTACCTCCAGTACCTCGACGTCAGCACCAACTCCTTGTCGGGGGAACTGAGCAATGACGTTGGCTTGCTTAACAACCTCAAGGTCCTGAAGCTGGACTACAATTCACTCTCGGGTTCCATTCCCGTCGAGGTTGGAGACCTTGTCGACTTGCAGAACCTGACGCTGAGGGCCAACAAGCTCGTCGGTGGGATACCGAGTTCGATCATGGGCCTAACGGGGCTGCATGAGCTGGACCTGAGGGACAATGCCCTGTCAATGGAGATTCCGTCTGATATTGGTGAATTGACCAACCTCACCACCTTGGCATTGAGCAACAACCGGCTGGTAGGCGGGATCACCCCGTCGTTGCAGAGACTTGGCAAGCTGAGGACATTGAGGCTGGAGAGAAATTTCCTTACGGGCCCAATCCCGCTCTGGCTTTTCCAAATGGAGAACCTCAAGGACCTGTTCCTCGGAGGAAACAACCTGACGTGGGACAACCAGGTTCAGGACTTGGAGCCCAAATGCATGCTCTCGAAGCTGTCGATGAAATCCTGCAGCATGGCGGGGCTGATCCCCAAGTGGATTGCCACGCAGACGAATCTCGATCTGCTGGACTTGAGCCAGAACAATCTTCAGGGCCCCTACCCTAAATGGCTAGCTGAAATGGGCCTAGGCAGTGTCATCCTGTCGGATAACAACCTCACAGGTTCACTTCCGCCTGTTCTCTTCGAGTCCCTGAACCTTTCCGTGCTTGCCCTTTCAAGGAACAATCTTTCCGGAGAGCTGCCAGATAATTTCGGCAACGCCAATGAGATTATGATCCTCATGTTGGCCGGGAACGACTTCTCCGGTCGGATTCCAGAGTCTATCTCGCAAATATACCGCCTCCTTTTGTTGGATTTGTCAGGGAACAGGTTCACCGGCACGGTCCCAGCCTTCGATCCTGATGGACTCCTAGCCTATGTTGATTTCTCTTATAATCAGCTCTCAGGAGACATTCCAGTGTCCTTCTCCACAGAAACCATGATACTTTCACTGGGAAGCAACAAGTTCTCTGGCAGGTTACCAAGAAACCTGACAAACCTGAGCAAGCTTCAGCAGTTGGATCTCCATGACAACTTGATCGCTGGTGAACTCCCAGCTTTCCTATCCGAGTTGTCTTCTCTTCAGATTCTGAACCTTCGTAACAACACCTGCAATGGTCCGCTCCCAGCTGGCATCCACAACCTCACAGACCTCCGGATCCTAGACATCTCAAGCAACAACCTCAGTGGTGAAATCCCAGCCGAGTTGGGGAACTTGACCGGAATGATTGAAACACCAACTACATTTGCGGTTCTGTCAGGGTTGTTCACCTTCCCGATTGAGTTCAACGACTTGCTGGTGACATGGAAGAGCTCGAAGCAAGGCCTTCCAAGCAGCAGTCTTGATATCTATTCTCTGCTGGATGTGTCAAACAACCAGCTTTCCGGTCAGATCCCGGATTCAATAGGCAGCTTGAAAGGTCTGAAGCTGTTAAACTTGTCTCATAACCACTTCACCGGTGATATACCAAAGGATTTCGGTAATCTAGACAGCATAGAGAGCTTGGACATGTCACACAACAATCTATCAGGTTCCATCCCATCGACGCTGTCCAAGCTGCAGCAGCTTAGCATTCTTGATGTCAGCAATAACCACCTGCAGGGTCCTATCCCTCGAGGCAGACAAATGGACACGATGGATGATCCAAACTATTTCGCCAACAACAGTGGATTGTGTGGCATGCAGATTCGGGTTCCATGTTCAACCGATCAGCAGCAGCCGACTACCACAGAGCCACCACAAGATGAAGATTGGTTCTCATGGGAAGCAGCAGGGATCGGTTACTCAGTCGGCTTCTTTGTGACAGTTGCTATAATGTTCATAACAGGCTACAC
>SOPF01025896.1:0-12437 GCA_012979155.1 Hypericum perforatum
AAAAAAAAAAAAGGATTATGTTTATTATGAAGGCACCTAAACAGAAAATGTGACAGAATGTAGTTGCAGGTCTGTCGTGTCATTTTTTTTCCAAACTACTCATTCCTATAATCCTATTGTACTGGATGTAACCTTTTCTTCCTTTCCTCCCTTGTTCTTCAGCTGCTATACTCCATTGGAGCTTGATATCTCTGGCTGATTTGCTATCATTTTTGTATGTTCAGTACAATGCTCCTAAAATTGGTAAGCTGCTTAGTTACCTATCAATTCAACAGCTTTGTCGCTCTTCACTTCTGTATCTTGGTTTACTACTGCAACAAAAGTTGGTTTTGGAGATTTTACCTGTAAAAAAAAAGTTGGTTTGGAGCAACCACATATACTATGCAAGTTTATGAAAATATATAAAGGATAGAATCAAGGTCAAAAGAATGAACTTTAAACTGATTTTCTTTGCTTATCGGCTGGTGACCACCAAAATATTATGAGATGGTCTTTGTACCTGCTCCTTCCTGTTCTTTGTGTATCACTTGAATATTATGGGTTTATTTAGGCTTGCGATCAAGGAGGCGGTCTCTGATTTCATGGTGTACGCTAGTCATTTCCTCACTGGCTGTACTTTCGAATGCTATATTTCATTTTGTTCGGGCTGTTAAAGGAGGTGAATGGACTGCTGCTGGTGCTGAGTGGGCTGAGAAAATCGGTTTCATAGGGTATGATCTTGAAAATAGTTATCCTTTGCTATTTTGAAAGAACACAGAAATGATACTATGACTGACTTGGTACCGCAGTGTTCAGTCTTGGAACTCGCCGGATGTGAAATACTTTTTGCTTCTCCAAATTTTGAAGGCTTCTGTTGCAGCAATGGAGATCCGATGGAGTAGATATGGCTCAGATTTGTGGAGAACTTCTTGGCTGCGACATCTGTATTCTTCTCTTAAAAAGATAGGTATGTCATGATTGACTGGAGCCTTATATTTCTGTTCTGTAGCTGAGTTCACCAACTAAGAAGATGATCTTGGGATGCTATGCAGAAATTGTGAGAAATATTTTGCACCACTTAATTTTCTATTTTAATAGGTGGTGAGGATGTATATTTTCCCTCTCTTTCTAACTTAGCCGTTGCCTTTTTTATATGAAGGTTCTCATCTGAGGGTTTTATGTTACTTCTCACTACCTGGCTTACGGCTGGCAGTAGGCATCAGTCGACCATCTTGGACGTCTTTCCCATTTTTCATCTGCAGCTGTATTGGGCTTATCAATTGGTCTTTAACAAGTAACTTTCTTGGTCTTTATCGGTATGTATCTATGCGTTGACTGTTACCTGGCTGATACTGTTTTTTTGGGAAATGAAAGTCGAACTTACTGATGTGAAGCAGTTATATGCGTTTGAAGGTGGTCAAGGTACCTTCTGATATATGCAGGAGTCAACATTGCCCTGTTGTATGTGTATCAATTGCCGATCGAGTTTTATGGAACCATTGATTGGGTTGCTTCTTTCGTTGGTCTTCATAAACTATCCACACAATCAGAATGGTCTGAAATTTGCTCGAGCGTGTCGCTGCTATTCTTTTACATAACGGTGAGCATGTGTCTTGCATTAGCTTGGATCAGCGGTATTCTTTAGCTAACATTTTCACAGATACCCGCCTCTTTGGCTAATTCCTTGTTCCACAATCAGAAGTTAGTAAATTTGGCTCATATTGCCAAAGAAAGCAGGAGATCACCAAAGAATATGAGATGATAAAGAAATGGAGACTTTCACAGATACCGACCATTTGTTAGATAATGAAATCCAGATCTCAAGGAAATGGAGATTTTCCTTTTTCCTTTTGCTTGTTGCATATAGGCATTTAATTCTAGTAAAAAAATAAATAAATTTCAATAGACTCATCGTCTTTTCCCCACTTGAACAGCTGTCTTGGATTAGATGTGATTTAATGGAAATGGATTATATCATGTCCACCAGAGAGAGCACTTTGACTGAGCCACTGCTTCCACCAAAGCATTCGTTTCTTATTCATCAATCCAGGTAATTTATTGATTTCTGTTTCTCTTTGATTTTGAAGTGTGATTTTCTTCAGATGTTTTCTTTCTCACATTGTAGATCCGGTGTAAGGCACACAAATGTCCTGTTGAGGCGAGCTGTTTTTCGAACTTTTAGTGTGAATTTTTTCACTTATGGGTTCCCGGTATGTTTATTACTTGATCTATCTTCTAAATCCTTTCAACCAACTTAATTGTTTTTAGGAGAACCAACATAATAATACTCTGCATGATTCACTTGCGTTCACATGGATTTCCATATTGAAAACATGTTTTCTCAAATGTAACTGATGCTTGAAATAAAATTAATTCCATGCATTTTTGAGGATATTCAAACTTCAAAGTCAGTACATCATCTTAGTACCTGATTCTGTGTTTTATAATGCTCTTTGTTTCATGTGTGGATGCTTATGGATTGAGAGTAGTTCATTTTGGATGCTCCATCTTGGTTGCCCCCTCCATTCCTTTTTGGTCAGCCCACCAATTTGTATCATGAGTTCACAATCATCATGATATAATCTAAATAGATAATTATTATGCGTCAAATTATTCATCACACCAAGATACACAGCTCTATCACATACACATGTGCATCCCTCAAAAAGATTGTTCCGATTAAGCAAATTTCACTGCCATCCGAAAGTCAGCAGTTGATTGAGATGTAGCTGAGCATCCAACTGTCTTCTGTCTTGTTTAGGTTTTGAATAAATCATTCCACATTTCCAATCAGGTATATGGATGTTGTTTTCTGGATATTCGTTTAGGTGGAGTCATATATTGCTCTTTAATTCCTTTGTTATTGCTACTGTCCTTTCTAATGGCTAATGAACTTGATGAAAACTCTCTTGATAAGCCAGCCACCATTATTTCCTCTTTTGAACTGTACAACTTACTTTGTGACAGATTTCCTTGCTCGCTTTATCATTTTGGAGTTTCCACTTTGCAAGCGTTTGTGCATTTGGGCTGCTTGCTTATGTTGGCTATATTCTTTATGCCTTCCCTTCTTTGTTCCAATTGCACCACCTGAATGGATTGCTTCTAGTGTTCATTTTGCTATGGACGGCTAGCACTTATGTTTTCAATGTGGCATTCACAGTTCTAGACAAGAAAGTATTACAGGTATTGGGTCCCATACAATTCATTTTGCATTGTTTTAGCCCTTTCCTATATTACTAAGCTACTTGTTGGAATGCTTTTGCAGGATATGCAGATTTGGGAAACAATTGGTTTGTGGCACTACTCCACTCCTGGATTCTATCTACTAGCACAATTTGGTCTCGGTGTTCTTGTTTCTTTAGTCAATCTTGTAAACAACTCTGTTTTTGTGTACTTGTCTGATGGGGAGAGGCAATTTACAAATGATAATTGCATTTATGAAGGTGAGGACATGAATTAGTCCAGAAAAATAAGAGGTTTTTTATATTATATTGACTTAGTTTGTTATTTACTATTGAAGACATACTAACTAAATTAGATACCATCTTTTCCTTGCCTTGCCATGTCAGACAGGGAAGAAACAGAAGTACTAATAGTAGCTACTATAGCATGGGGCCTTCGTAAAATCTCCCGTGCAATAGCTCTGGTGCTGATATTTCTTGTAGCACTCAAGCCTGGTTTCATTCATTCTGTATATAGTAAGAAATTGTCAATTACCCGACACAGTGAGATTGTTTGGGATTTCCAAAAACTTTAATTTGTTACAATATCCTAAATCCTGGCAGCTTCTGTTTCATGCATCAGTTGTTTTCTTCATGAAGTACCTTTTAAGCCACAACATCAGCTGGAAGATGCGCCAGGTCTTGGTCCTTTTATGCGAGATGCATTTTGCGCTACTGTATGTCCTTCGATTTAAAGTGGTCTTAAACATCTTGGAACAAAAAGCTTCACTCGTGAAGGAACTTCTTTTTCAATTAGGTAATGCAGTTCTCAGTTTCATTCTTACTCCATATCTGATCTGTCACTTAATGTGTAAGCCTTGTGTGAGGTCACGGTGGATACATGCACATAAGTTCCCATCTTCTCGAGTTTTTGCAGGTTTTATTGAACAAGCCACTACTAGTGATTTATTGAAGATAGCAGCGCTGGCATGTTTCTGTACCCTGCAAAATCATGGATTGGGAATGCTTTCATCATTTTCAGCAATTATTCAACATACACCATGCCCTCCGGTTGGATTTAGCATCTTAAAGGCCGGTCTGATGAAGTCGGTTATATTGTCAATATATACTTCTAGATCCAAGGAGAAAGACGAAAACACGCTTCATGGTATGCCTTCTAATTCAGCATTACTTCAGAACTTTTGTTTGAAAAGTTCCTCGAAATTCTTTGGTTGTAACTTAATTCCGGATGAGGTTGCTTGTATAAGAAGTTTCCATATCCTACCCAAAACCTTAAGGTAGTGAGTAGGTGAATCCTTCTACCTTATAAACTAACCCATCCCACATGCAACTTCCGATGTGGGACACTCTCCAACACGCCCTCTCAAACGAAGCCCATCGGGCTGAAGTTTGCACGGGTCTCACACTGCCTGTCGTGCTTTCAAACGGGGGTCGTGTGAGCACATGGGTCCATGGGCTCGTTAGAGCAAATTAGCTCTGATACCATATAAGAAGTTTCCATATCCTACCCAAAACCTTAAGGTGCACGGGTCTCACACTGCCTCTCGTGCTTTCAAACGGGGTTCGGGTGAGCATATGGGTCCATGGGCTCGTTAGAGCAAATTGACTCTGATACTATATAAGAAGTTTCCATATCCTACCCAAAACCTTAAGGTAGTGAGTAGGTGAATCCTTCCACCTTATAAACTAACCCATCCCACATGTAACTTCCGATGTAGGACACTCCAACAATCAGTGTTAAGACCCGTGCAAACTTCAGTCCGATGGGCTTCGTTTGAGGGGGCGTGTTGGAGGGTGTCCCACATCGGAAGTTGCATGTGGGATGGGTTGGTTTATAAGATGGAAGTATCCACCTACTCACTACCTTAAGGTTTTGGGTAGGCCCGTGCAAACTTCCTATATGGTATCAGAGCCAATTGCTCTAACGAGCCCATGGGCCAATATGCTCGCACGACCGACATTTGAAAGCACGAGAGGCAGTGTTAGGCCCGTGCAAACTTCAGCCCGATGGGCTTCGTTTGAAGGGGCGTGTTGGAGAGTGTCCCACATCGGAAGTTGCATGTGGGATGTGTTGGTTTATAAGGTGGAAGGATACACCTACTCACTACCTTAAGGTTTTGGGTAGGATATGGAACTCCAATAGCTTGAATGTGGTCTAACCGTGTAACTGCGTATGCCCTTCATTTTACCCAGTTTTATGGCCATCCAACTAAGAATTGAATCATAAATACTTGTTTTACTTGTTCTAACTGTTATTTCCCTGCTTCATCTTCAGAGGGAAGAGTTGCATCATATTTGAGTGCAATAAGCCAGAAATTTCTCAGGTTATATCGCTCATGTGGAACATACATCGCTTCTCTGACAATTCTGAGCACTGTGTACACAGTCAGACCAAATCTGATGTCATCCGGATATATATTTTTCCTTCTGCTATGGATGAATGGAAGACAGCTTCTGGGAAAGACAAAAAAGAGGCTTTGGGTACCACTGAAGGTCTATTCAGTCTTGGCATTCATTACGATTTATGGTCTGAGTGTGTTCTCCTTCTATCGAACGTGGTTGTCTAGTAGGATCAATATTACTTCTTTCTTTGGATTCAACCAGGATGCTAAAGTTTTGGGAAACGTTTGGAATTCCCTTGCCATTTTGGTTGTCATGCAGCTATACAGCTACGAGAGGCGACAAAGTAAGCACTTGCCTCTTATTGATGATGATCAATCAGAATTCAGTTCTTTCTCCTTGATGAAGCGCCTTTCAATCATCCATTGTGATAAGATCCTAAACATCGCTGTGCTCTATGCATCTATTTCTCCGTTAAGTGCGATTGGGCTTCTCTATGTTTGTGGCTTGGTTGTTTCTGCCACTTTGCCAAAGTCTTCTTGGATCACTTCGCGGGTGTTCATGTTGTATTCGGGATGTCTTCTGATGGTTGAGTATCTTTTCCAGCTATGGGGTGAACATGTTGAAATGTTCCCTGGCCAAAAGCACTTCCAGCTGTCCCTTCTCCTGGGCCTGAGACTATATGAGCCTGGTTTTCTGGGTCTAGAATCAGGCCTAAGAGGGAAAGTGTTAGTTATTGCTTCATGCTCATTTCAGTACAACGTCTTCTTCTGGTTGAAGAACCTGAAGCATGGTGATAGAAGTCCCGGAAAATGGGAGGAGCTTTGTCCACTGTTTTGTGTTGATGAAGCACCAAGTCGTACATTAGATACAGAAGTTGATGAGAGTAAGCTAGCTGGAGATCCAAACTCTATGGTACAAAGAAAAATGGAAGGTAGAAGCCATTCGTGGCCGTTCTTAAGCTCTCTTGTCTTCCAGGTTAAGGAAAATATTCCATCTGATGTTGGAGGCTTTGAAGGAAACAACAAGGGCAAACAATCATATATCTTTGGAAATTCCAAAGAGGGTCGTAAGGGCAACAGAAAGCGAATGCATATGATGAGAAAAGAGAGACTTCACCTGCAGATAACTGCCGCAAAATTATTTTTAAGGTTTTGGGCAGAAAATATGTTTAGTATTTTTGGCCTCGAGATAAACATGGTTGTGTTGCTTCTTACCAGCTTTGCCGTGCTGAATTCTGTCTCTCTGCTATATGTTACGGCACTTGCTGCTTGCATTATTTTACCTCGGCCAGTCATTCGAAGGTGGTGGCCTGTATTTGTGACCTTATTTGGTTCGATATTCGTCCTTGAATACTTGGCTATTTGGTTGGACATGACATCATTTAAGCACGAGGACTCGGGCGCTAAATCCGTGCCTTGCAGAGACTGTTGGAGAAGCTCCCAGCAATACTTTGACCACTGCAAAAAATGTTGGTTTGGTATGTTCAGAGGAAAGATGATTCATGTATACTAAAAACTGTAGTATTCTATGCTTTACAACACTGCAATGCGTCTCTGAAATTTGATAAAGCTGTATAGTCAAGGATGCATAAAGCACATGCCTTTTCTTTATGGGTTCAATTGGTTTTACATTTAATCTAGTTTCTGCCAAAACTTTGTGTTTTTGTCAAAGATTTTCGGCTGCTTTTTTGTCTACCAAGTTTTCTTCAAGATGAATTGATATTCCAGTTTTGTGTTTTCTTTACAGGAATCATTCTGGATGATCCAAGAATGCTTATCAGCTATTATGTAGTCTTTGCTCTTGCATGTTTCAAACTTCGCGCTGACCACTTTTCCAGCCTCTCAGCAGCAAGGAAGTACCAAAAGCTGTCGTCTCAGTACAAGAAAGCATATCTCAATGACCTTTCAACAAAAACCAAATTATTATGGACATTCCTCGACTACGCGAGGCTTTATAGTTACTGCCATTTGCTAGATCTTGTTCTGACTTTAGTTTTAATAACTGGTACGCTTGAGTTTGACATTCTGCATCTTGGGTACCTTGGTTTCGCTTTGTTGTTCTTTCGTATGAGGCTTCAGATTCTGAAGAAGAAGAACAAACTTTTCAAATTCCTTCGCATGTACAACTTCGCCGTGATCGTCCTTTCTCTAGCTTATCAGTCCCCTTTTGTGGGAAGTTCTTGTGAGGGAGAATGTGGAATGAGTGATCATATAAGTGAAACCATTGGGTTCTACAAGTACGATTATGGTTTCAGAATCACTTCAAGATCTGCACTGGTGGAGATTGTCATATATATGTTGGTATCTCTGCAATCATATATGTTCTCATCTGAGGGATTTGACTATGTCTCCGAGTATCTTGAAGCCGAACAGATTAGCATGTTTGTGCGGGAACAAGAGAACAAGGCTGCTTGGAAGACTGCTCACTTGCAAGAGCTACGCAAGTCCAGAGAAGAGAAACGTCTGCGCAATCTGCAGGTGGAAAAGATGAAATCGGAGATGCTTAACCTTCAAACCCTGCTTCATAACATGACTATTGGTGCAACATATGGCAATGCTAATGAAAGTGAAGGCACTAGAACCAGGAGAAGAAACTCTGCACCACCAGAAGAAGATCAGACGAAAAGTCAATCTTTTCACTTGAGCTCTGAATTTATATTTCCTTTTGATATATTGGAATCTCCACCAAGTGATGGCGGTGAATGTTCATTGTTGGCTTCAAGAAAACATTCACTGGATTTGTCTTATGATGTCATTCCTAGCCGTAAAAGTAAAGCTGCCTTCGACAGAAGTGAAGTAAAAAGGGCGCAGGTCAAGAAAAACCCATTGTCCTCGGCAGTGCACCTTTTCTCCGACGGAGTATCTGAAGCACGGTCACTTTGTAAGATGGGTGTCTCTTCTCTTGTCAATTTCTTTAACATAAAGCACGAATTTTCCGATGCTGATTATGACTCATCTGACGATGAGGTATACTATGACATTGAGAATATTAACAGTATCATCGAACTTAATCAGACAGCAGATCGGACATTTTCCTTTGCCTCTGACGCTGAACAGACTACCTCTGACAATGCATATCAGCAGATGGGGATGATCCTTCGCTACATATGGGTCAAAATGCAATCAAACAATGATGTAGTTTGTTACTGTTGCTTCATTCTAGTGTTCTTATGGAATTTCAGTCTGTACTCAATGGTGTACCCTGCAGTTCTTTTTCTCTATGCTCTCTGCATCAACACAGGTCCAAAAAACCTGTTCTGGTTTATTATGTTGGTTTACACCGAGGCGTGTATATCGGTTCAGTACATATATCAAATTGTAATCCAGCAGTGTGGGATGGCATTTACTATGAGCTTGCTTCAGGAACTAGGACTTCCTGCACATAAAATCAAGTCTTCTTTTGTAATCAGCAACTGGCCTCTTTTTCTGGTTTATTTGTTTACCCTTTTGCAAACCTCTATAACTGTCAGAGACAGTAAATGGACAACTAGTAAACAAAGTCACAGAGACAGAAGAAACAAATCCGAGGAACATGCAGAGAGGAGATATGCCCGGAGACTAGAGGGGCTGATTTTTTCTGCTAAGCATCTTGTAGATCTGACAGTTAGAAGTCTCTCGAGGTACTGGAAGTCTCTGACACGGGGAGCAGAAACCCCGCCTTACTTTGTTCAGCTATCTATGAAAGTTGGTACATGGCCGGAGGATGGCATTCAGCCCGACAGAGTCACTTCAGGAATCAACAGAATGTTGAAAATAGTGCATGAAAAGAGGTGCCAGGAAAAACGTTTGAGCCATTTGGACCTGGCTAGCAGTGTTCGTGTGCAGAGTATTGAAAGAAGTCCGGATAATGCCTCTGTCTGTCTCGTTGTTTTTGAGGTGTTATATGCAGCTCCATTGAAAGAGCGTAAGGACGCAGAATCATACCAGTCTCTTACTCCAGCTGCAGATGTAGCCACCGAGATTCTTGAAGGTGAACGTGCTGGCACACTCAGGCATATAGGATTCCCGTACTCGGTAATCTCTGTGATTGGTGGTGGGAAAAGGGAAGTAGACCTCTATGCTTATGTATTCTGTGCAGATTTGGCTGTTTTCTTTTTCGTGGCCATTTTCTACCAATCGGTGATGAAGAATAAAAGTGAGTTTCTTGAAGTTTATCAGCTGGAGGATCAATTCCCAAAAGAGTTTGTCTTTATCTTAATGGTAAGCTCTTAAACAATGTGATTTTTTTTTTTTATATAAGACAAGCATTGTTTCATATAAGTTTCTTCTTGTAGGTGATCTTTTTCTTGATCGTCCTCGACCGCATCATATATCTCTGCTCATTTGCCACCGGGAAAGTCATCTTCTATCTATTCAATTTCTCTCTCTTCACCTACTCGATCACATCTTATGCTTGGTTCATTGACTCAAAGCGGAATCATGCCGGGAAGTTTGCTCTTCGTGCTGTATATCTGACGAAAGCGATTTCTTTGGCACTACAAGCAGTACAAATTCGATTCGGCTTACCACATGAGAGCACATTGTATAGGCAGTTTTTGACGAGTAGCATTTCGCGTGTTAACTACTTAGGTTTCCGGATGTACAGAGCTTTGCCATTTCTTTACGAGCTGCGGTGTGTTCTCGACTGGTCTTGCACGACGACATCCTTGACCATGTACGACTGGTTGAAGGTTGGTAAAACGCAACCTAAAAAATTTACCTCTGTTATTCACTTATTCTTGTATTGTGTTTAAACTTTAACAAGCTGATTGTTGAGCAAATTGACGAGCTTGTTTTCGGGTTGAAACTAATACGGGATTCTTTTTGTAGCTGGAAGACATGCACGCCAGCTTGTTTCTAGTCAAATGTGATGCAGATTTGAACCGAGCAATGCACAAGCAAGGAGAAAAACAAACAAAAATAACCAAGTTCTGCAATGGAATATGCTTATTTTTTGTACTCATGTGTGTTATATGGGCTCCTATGCTGGTAAGAAAGTCGATTCTCGAATATAATCACCGAGCGTGAAAGTTCCATACCTGTTGCATGTTTAGTATAACTTTTGCTGTTTTCTGATTGTGTTTTATGGACAGATGTACAGCAGCGGTAATCCGACAAATATAGCAAATCCCATCAAAGATGCCAGCATTAAGATTGATATGAGGACAGTCAGCGGGAGGCTTACATTATTCGAGACGACTTTGTGCGAAAGGATCTCGTATGATGAACTAGAGGAGCGTAATGATTTAGATCCTAATGGCTACTTAAGTGCGTACAACAAGAAGGATGTCCAGTTGATATGCTGCCAAGCCGATGCTAGCAACTTGTGGCTTGTCCCACCGGTGGTCCAGGAGCAATACATGATGTCTCTTAATATGGGAATGGATATCATTTTCTACTGGCAACTGACAAGAGACAGACCAAAAGGGAAAGAAGTTGTGAGATACGAGATGAGAGTTCAGGACGAGGATCTGCCCAGTTATTCAGATGTAATGGAAGTGCTAAATGGTAGTTCTAACAGCTTCACCATATATAACGTGTATCCAAGGTACTTACGGGTCACTGGATCAGGTGATGTGCGGCCTCTTGAATCGTCGGTAAGACTTCTGCTTCGCATATGCTTGTCTATGAACTAGAGCTCCATTGATTAGCTTATTTTTTTGCAATGGTGGTCGCATGGTACAGGTGGTCGTGGTAAGTGGCGATCTTGTTCTGAATCGTGGAAATCCAGAATGGTGGTCATTCCATGACATCGACTCATCATCTGGTTGTGGCATATTTTCTGGACCTACGGCAGTTTTTGTTTCCGAGGAGACACCACGTGAGTAACTAGCTACCGCACAGGGCTTATTAGTTCTTTCCTCGTTGTTTGTGACTGTCATATTCAATGAATTTGTCATCATTTTGCTCCCTTGCTTCATCAGAGGGCATCATTGGTGATACACTAAGCAAGTTCAGTATCTGGGGTCTCTACATCACCTTTGTCCTAGCGGTTGGCCGTTTTATACGGCTACAATGTGCTGATATAAGAATGAGAATACCATATGAGAATCTTCCGTCTTGTGACAGGTAACTGCTCTGTTCACGACGTCCCATTTCACAAGTTGCAGCAACATTTACATTTCTATGATCTTTGAAGATCCTTGCATTCTTATCCACAACACATTGGTCCTTCCATTGTTCAGATCGCAGTTGCACTTGCGTTCTTCCATCTGTATAATCTTTCTCGTGACCAATGACGTAGGTTGTTGGCAATATGCGAAGACATCTACGCTGCAAGGGCGGAAGGCGAGCTTGAAGTAGAAGAGGTCCTATACTGGACGTTGGTTAAGATATACCGATCGCCGCACATGCTCCTCGAGTACACAAAACTTGACTAGCTAGCTGCTGCAACCAACAATGCTACTATCTCGGTACAGAATCCGAAATCTACGTGAACAGGATGACGACGACGCCAACAAACAGAACAAGCCCTTTGAATCTCATTGCTCTAACAATGCAGGCTGCACCATTACAGAAACAATGATGCATCATCTATAACTTCAATATCAATACGTACAAGATGTTTCTGTGTTACGGTTGGGCCTTCCTCATGTTTGATGGAATTCTTTCCATTACGAGTGTTAGAGGTCGAGGCTGAACTCCGTAGATTATAGCGATGGAGTGACGTATTGGCCTTTTTCCTCCGACGTCCAGGAGCCGTGGTGGCTCAACTGGGAAACGGACAAGAGGAAACAGAAGAAGACAAGAAGAGAATAGAGAGATAGAGAATACTTGTTTATTTTATTGATGTCGATACTTAGATCGATTTGTCCCTTTTATAAGACTAGTGTCCCAAGGGTTACAAATGTATGAAATTAAACAAGTACATGAATGGAAATCAAGAGCTTCGAATGTATCGAATTAATTCAGCAAACAATTAATGAACCAAAGGAGGTGCATCCACTTGAATAGC
>SOPF01025896.1:12447-28849 GCA_012979155.1 Hypericum perforatum
TCAGCAAACAATTAATGAACCAAAGGAGGTGCATCCACTTGAATAGCAGAATCAGTCACTTCGTCTTCGGTGATACGAACCCCTTTTCGTCGCCGATATGGAATCCCCCACATAACAACGAGTTTAGAATATTTTAATGGGCAAATTACCCTCTAGTCTTTGGACTTAACATAATTCTCCTATCGGGTCTCTCTATTCTCATAAATGAGTAATCAATCTCTGTTTTATGAGAAAATGTTTGTATGGAGTCCCAACTGACTAAATCAGTCTCTTTTTTCATTTTTTGACATGTGAAATAACTTTTTTACCCTTCATCGCTTGGTGGGCTGGGAATGCCCGACTTATCAATTTATCTGGTAAACTGCTAGGAGCTCATTGATGAGTGTCGAAAACACTCATTACTTGTGTTTATTTTGTATTAGTTTCTAGTGTTTATAGTTGGTTTAGTTGCTTATTAGTTGTCAGTGTTAATTCTCGTTCATTGTGTATTTTGGTTGAGTTTATCGTTATTCATTGTACTTTCTTGTGTTTAGGAGCTTATATGAGAAGAATAGAGGATGCTTGACCAAATGCATGAAGGCATGGCCAAAAAGGAGCATACAAAGGCAAGAATGGCAATTCTATGGAGCCTGGCGCACGCCAATGAAGAATGGCGCACGCCAATGAAGAATGGCGCACGCCATCTATGCTTAAAAAATGAGCAACGTCATTACTCGCGTACGCCAGGCCAGACCTCTTATGACTAATATGATGATAACTTTTGCATCCGATATCCAAATGAGACGAATGAGGTGGCGTTGGAAAGAAGACATCCAGGGCTACAACGTTGTCTCTAATAGGCGTCTTCAGATTCGGAGTTTAAGAGGTCCAAATCGCAAGAATGACGAACACCATTGCAGCTGGCAATGAATTTCCCTCAACATGGCGTATGCCAGGGGCAAGTGGCGTACGCCAACCCCTGATAGAGACAGAATTAGGCCAGCCACTTGCACATTTGAGTGGAAAATATGTGGGAGAGCCAAGGCATGCAGATTTTAACCATTTGCGAGGATGGTAGACATGTATGGGAGATATCTTTGAGTAGTTGTTAGGATATTAGAGTTTTAAACATTAAAATTATCTTTGCTTTTGACTTTTGATTTTAGTAATGTAATAAGTGTGTAATAAGCAAACAAGGAGACTACTAGGCACGTAGTAGAGAGGAGAGGCCATGAAATTGTTAGAAACTCTCTTCCAAGAAGGAGGAACGTGATGGAGGAGGAAGAAAAGCTTCAAGAACATCATTAAGCTTCCTTCTTCTTAACTCTTTCTTTATGTATTTATGCTTAAGTATGTTCTTGTTTATGCTTATATTCTTTGTAAATATGTTTGAGTAGTTAATTATGTGGGTTGGGTGCCTTCAAACTAACATGTAGCCACGGTTTAAGGGAGTAAAAATGATAAGGAACATGTTTTGATTAACGAACTTAAGGCTTAATCATGGTTTCACTCAGGTTATGATCATCATTAGTCTTAGTAACCATGCTTTGGTTTCGACAAGAGTCTAGTGGCCAAGTAAGTTCGGTTTTGACACAACCAACTTTGGTTTTGACAAAGTCATAGCAACCTTGCAATGGTTTAGACTAATTGGCTGTGATAAAATCTTTGTGAGTAACCTTGACTATGAACTTAGTTAATCATTGAGACCGAGAGGAGATAGGATTAGTAGAAAGGTTAATCAGATGATTTGTTGCTTTGTGTAAAGAGAAATCTTCCTTAGTAACTTGTTGTCCACTGAGTGATATGGATAGTTGGTCCTTAGCTAAGTGAAGTTGGCTTTTGGGGTCGAGAGAACATCTTGCCATTCTAAGCGTAGTTAAAGATCAATTTAGACTAATCTAGCGCAAGAGTGTAGATTAGTTGCCTTTGAAACACTCGAACCATGTCACATACTTAATAAACTCCTTGAACGTGTTGGTTACATTCGTTTTAAGTGCACCTTACTCACTTTTGTGTTTTAAGTTGCTAAATCTTAGTTTAGTTAGTTAAAACCAGTAGACAGTTTTGCTTCTACCGGACACCTGGCGTACGCCAAGTCCTATTGGCATACGCCAACCAAGACAAAATGAGATACCTGGCGTACGCCAACCACACCTGGCATACGCCAACCAAGATAAAACGAGAGACCTGGCGTACGCCAACCATACCTGGCGTACGCCAATCAGACCCAGAACGCAGAATCTCCCTCACAAAAATGATCAATCGTTTGTAGGTTTAGATTTAGGTAGATCCTTCTTATTAATTTCGTCCTAGACTAGCTAGCTAACCAAAAAGGTAGTCTAAACTCGTTCCTCGTGGTTCAACACTCTACTTTTACTATCATTGCAATGGGTGTTTGTTTGTTGGCACAAAAACCACCCTCGTCAATTGGCGCCGTTGCTGGGGAACTAGGCAAAGGACAATTGAGTAGGTTAGTAAATTGGGATTAGGACATTTTTGTTTTTTGTTAGTTTTAGTTTTTGTTGAGGTTGTAGAGATGAATTCCTTTGGGTGCCATTAGAACAATGGAATTCAAAGTTTGTTTCATGACGATGAAGTTGAGGATATACATAACTTGGTGGAAGCAAATCGAAGGAAACTCAATCTCAACAAAGCTCAGTGTTGGACTTGCGAATGGTGCGGGTGGTTAGGACATAACAAAAGTCGATGTGAAGAATATTGGTTTGACACCCCCCATGGAGCCTTCTCAGATCATGAGAATTTTGCGCTTAACAATGAGGAGCAACATGATACCATTAGTATTCCAACATGGAGTAGAAATCCTTATTCCTCATGGTGCCAAGAAGAAGTACAACCCTTAAAGTCTGATTCCCTAAATGATAGATTGGACTCAATGGAAGCAAGGATGGAGAAGATGATCAAAAATATTGAATTTAAGCTCAAAGATTTTGAGGAGTTGACTGCCTCACTTCAAACTTTTGAGAGAAGGCAAACTCACTCAGATGACATTTGCTTCAATGCATATGCAAAAGATGCTATCTCATTTAAACCATCTGAATTAGTCCATCATTTTTGGGAAGACAATGAAGTGCAAGTTGAGGATGATAATATGCAAATGGACTTGGAAGTTGAGGAACGGTCATATGTTCCTCAATTATCATACATCTATCCAATACCATTCTTAGAAGCTTTATCTAGTTTAGAGAATAAGGCTCGTTTATGGGATTTTGAAACAGAGGATTGGTACAAAGAAACTCCTAAGAGTTTATTTACTCATACCAACGCACTTCCAACAGATGATGAAAAGAATGAGAAAAAGGAGGAATGGAAAGAAGAGATTGAGGTAGAAGAAAGTACCAAAGAAGAAGGAGACTAGCCTATGATGAGTGCATATTTCCTTTTGTATGACTCTTGCTCAACTAAGGATTTGGCAAACATTGAAGATTTTGAGGAAAAAGAAGCAGCCATACCCAAAAAAGAGTCAAGTGTCATCCGCCACAATATTCCACCTCGACTTCAAGATCCAAGAAGGTTTGCCAAACCTTTAATCTTGGATTTGGCTAGTGAAGGCAAAATACTCAGCCTTAATGATGAACAACCTCCCACTCTTGGTTGGGATTGGTTAGTTTTGGGTGAAATTGAAATATCTCACAATCCCATGTTTAATATGAGTGCCATTGATCCTTTGGTTGATTGGCACATGACATTATTTTTACGATTGATGAGAGATACGAAATTGCTCCTATATGATTGTTGTGCTCAATAATTTGTATAGAGAGAGACATTCAAACACAAGAGAGACTGCAGCAAGAATTGCACTAACTCACAAAATGTGCGTACCGTATTACTACGTGGTGACCCCGTTAAGCTTAACACTGAAAAGGCCGCTAGGAGAGGTAGTTCATCATGGTATGCCATTCGTGAGTTTTGTGATCTGTGAAAGTCAAAATTGCACTCGTGACCCATCAGAATGGGACGTCTGGTTTTCAAGCTTTCCCGGAACGCAGCGTAAATAAAAGCCAAAAAAATTAGCTTAGTTTTTATCATATGTATGTTATTTTTATTTTTAATGTTTGTATCATTATTGTTTAGTGTGTGTTATTATAAAAGTTGGCGTACACTAATTTTGCCAATGTTGAAGACCTGACGCACGCCACTGAAGACCTGGCGCACGCCAAGTAGGGAAGATTCCGAATCTATAAATTCGGAAGTCTGCCGCTTTTTGCCATAACTCACCCACATTCAAAATTTTCACCCACAAAAATCACAGGCTTGAGCCTCCCCGACCTCTGACAGACATTACGGCCGGAACGACTTCTCCAATGGCGGGTGATGAAGGATCTTACGGTGACTATTATAGGAAGACTAGAAGGGAGTTTATTTTTCTTGTATTTTTATTTTTCTTTTCTTTTATTCTATTTAGTTATATGTGTTATCTTACTGAATTTTGTTCTTTCATTTATAGCTGTGACTTTGTATGATATTGTATTTATCTATTTACTTTTGCGTTTGCTTGCTTATCTTTATTTTGTATTTTCGAGATCTGTTTATTCATATCTTTGGTGATCCGGTACGGAAGTGTTTCGATTTGAGCTCTGCAGGGTTCGATCTCCTTGCTACTTCTTAACGTACTAGATCATCGAGATAAAACTGTCTCAATTTGTTTTCTTTTTTGTAATTAGGTATTTATTAGTATCCTAACCACATTGAGGACAATGTGTCATTCAAGTGTGGGGGAGGGTTCCCTTCAGGAATCTTCCTTATATATGAGTGTCTATGATATGTAGGTTTAGACTTGGCATGAATTTTTCAAAAATTTGACCCCCCTCAAAAATTTTCAACTTGTGTTAGAATTTTATCAAACTCTTAGTTAGGAATTTAGTTCGAGCACAAAGCCTAGGAATTGGTAGAAACCTCACACTCGGTTGTTTAGATTAGTGGTTTCATTATGTAGACTAGACTAAAGGGTTTACGAGTGAACCTTGTGAGGACTTGAGCCGACGGAAGAGACACCAGTCTCTATTTTTCATGAGGTGCATACTAGTTAGTTAATCGAGGCATCCTACTAGTACTTATCGTAGTCTAGGTTGCATGGAAGTTAATGAGATGACTCATGTAGCTCACGCTGGCTTAATCGTATTCTGGGCCGGAGCAATGAACTTATTTGAAGTGGCTCATTTCACAAGTGAAGGACAAAAGAGTCATTATTTTTGTCTTTTTGTGAAAGGGTAAAATAGTCATTTCACATGTCAAAAAATAAAAAATGAGTTCTCAAGTCAACCATGGACCCGAGATCAATATTTTTTCAAAATATCGGGACGACTAAATCGTTATGAGAAGAAAATGATTCGATAGGAGAATTCAATTAAGACGAGGAACTAAGGAGTAATTTACTTTTTTTGATTTCTCAAAGTTTTAAAACCAATCCGATCTTCTCTGATTTGAACTAGAATGGGAATTCAAAATTAAGGTCAATTAAAAAATTGTTGATTCCGGTCAAACTGATATAATTTGATTTAAATGATGATTATTTAAAGCGTAATATTTATAATTTAAGAAAATTCTGAGTAATGTTTTTTTTTCTTTTTTTTAGAAACTAAAGTGTTTTATTAGAAATCAGTGTTAAACTCAAGCTCTGCTGTAGTTATAAAATTTAAAATAAAATAACACAACTTCTCCAAAAGTTTAAAGTAATAAAATTTAAAATCAAATAATACAATTTCTCCAAAAGCTTAAAGTAATAAAATACACATGTGTTTCAAATATAATTGTGTCAATGATTATTCTTTAAAGTAAATAAATTATAAATATTGGAGGTCGAAAAAAAAGACCAGCCGCCAAAAACTACCTTCACCAATCAGATGTCCACCTTGATTTTTTCCTAATGAAACACAACTACTCTTGAATCTCAAACCCTAGCAAAGATGTCGTTTAAGGTCAGATTTAGTCTTGAACGTTGGGGTGCGTTTGTTTGATAGGATAGGATACGACATGACACAAATTTTAATCATGTTTTACGTTTGATGCAAAAATAGGCCTACTCAAAATTCACTTTTTCTCTTGTGCAATCTAAAAACACTGTCCTGTCCCTTTCTCTCGCGTGGATCAAGGAAAAATGTACTAGTATAAAAATTTATTGACATGCATATTCTAACTTTACCCTTCTTCAAACCCTCTTTTTCTTTCCTTTTATGACTCTTTCTCTTTCTTCCAAATGACTCTTTTAATATTTGATAAGTATAAAACTTATTTTTGCCTTTTCACAAATCTCTTCCCTTTCACACACGACACCACCATATTTGAAGGCAAAATATTGATTGTTTCTAGAGTAAATTACATCTGGCCCCCTGTTGTTTGGTAAATTTAACGCTGGCCCCCCTCTTATTCGTAATTCGATTAAAAAGGCCCCTAAGTTTGGCCAAATTGTACCATTTGGCCCCTGATGCCAGAATCGGAGAATTTTCTGGCGAAAAGCCACGGGAAATGATGAAAATACCCTTCTTTAAAAAAAAACTTTTTGGAGTAGGTCGGAGGAGGTCGGAAAATGGTTGTTCGTGGCCGTTGGGATGAGCTCTGATACTGGAGTATGCCACCCAGACCTCCAGAAGGCTGGAGCGGCGTCTGAAAAGTCGGGAGGTTTACCGTCGGGAAGGAAAACCGGGGATCCCATGCCCAACGAAACTCGACGCTGAAAATGGCCAGCCAGCAGGCCAGAGGGGCCCTAGAGGGACGGGGGAGACTTGTGGAGGCTGGCTGAGGACGGAGGCATCGAGCCCGGTCACCGGAGGAGGAAGGAGAGAGGCCGTCGGGGGGGACGATGCGGGCAGAGCGGAGGGTTATACCTGGGAGGGATAGGCGACCACCGGCATGTTCGTCTGGACCAGGGGAATCTCGGGACGAGGTCTGATTGGTGAGTCGCGGCCAGGAACGACGTCGCACGGCGTTGCGATCCGGAGCTCCAAAAATGGCGAATCGTGATTACGGGTAGCCCACGGTCAGACGAAGGCATCGGAGGAACCGACTGTGCATGCTGAGCAAGGATCTGGGCTCCGATCCAAATGGCAGAGGGCGGAGCACCGTCACTGGTGTTGTTTTTTTGTTTTTAAGTTTTTCCGGCGAGGACCATCACCGACGAGTTCTTCCGGCGCTGGTTTGGTCATTGCTCTTGGTTTTTTTGTTTTTAAGTTTTTTTTGTTTTTTAGCGTAAGGACATTTTCGTCATTTCCCATGGCTTTTCGCCGAAAAATTCTCCGATTCCATCGTCAGAGGCCAAATGGTACAATTTGGCCAAACTTAGGGGCCTTTTTAATCGAATTGCGAATAAGAGGGAGGCCAGCGTTAAATCCACCAAACAAGAGGGGGCCAGATGTAATTTACTCTTGTTTCTAATAAGAAGAAGATACTGGATATCTAGTTCACAAAAATTAAAGTCTACTAAATAGAAAGGAAGAATGAGAATAATAAAAGGGTTCTCCAATAAAAAGTTTTAATGTTATCTCATTATTGAGGAATGCAGATGTTGGGATATATCGAGAAAAGAAGCAAATGATGAAAATTGGCCAGGGTAGCAGTCCAACAATTACTAGAGGGGTGTCTCAATGAGTTAATTTTTTGTACACTCAATACCTGCTAGGAGCCGAGTAACTACAAGGTGTGATATTGAAGCTTTTTCTATTTTGCATGGGCTCTTATTTTATATTCATATGATAACATAGATGTGTTTCTTGTACTACAAGATGTTGTCTATTATATAAAGATAATTTATCGAGTGTTATATATGACTTTGTGACTCATATTCATAAATAAAAGTTCTTTTCTCTCAGTAGATGTACGTATTAGGTAAAACCATGCTAAATCTTATGTCCATGTTCTTTCTGCCACCTTATTTCCATTTTGATAAATTTTTTAACAACTGGTATCAGAGCTAAAGGTTAGAGGATGTGAGACACTATGAAGTTTTCTCTTGTGAAATTTGACGGTTAATTGAAGTTTGTGTTATGAAAAAGACATATCAAGGATCTCCTAGTGAAACAAGAGATGGTCATCACAATCTCGGATAAGAAATCTAGGAAGATGGAGGAACAAGATTGGAAGGAGACAGGGGCTAAGGATGGTGATGATTCGCTTGTACTTATCAGACAATGTGATGTCTCACAATGGATGAGGAATAAACTATTAAGGTATGGAAGAAATTGGAGACAAGGCATATATCTAAGTCTTTTTTTAACAAGTTTTATCTTAAGCAATAGTTATTGATTTCGTCCTTTTTCTAACGGTTCTGGTCCGGCACAAGCTTGTTCTGCTAATGCCTCCATTATAAGTTCTACTTCAAATCTACTTAACAAAATGATCGGTTGTTCATGCGAGGGGTTAGTCTGGCGTATGCCAACTATGTATGGCATGCACCAATATTCAAACCAACCTGAAGCTCAGGCACACACCAACTTTTCTTGGCGCGAGCAAAAAGTTCTCGGATGAATAACTTGGCGTATGCCAACTAGGTATGGTGTGTGCCAATTCAGCAACAGAATTGTAGCAGATTGCAATAATGAGTAAGTACAGGTTTATCGATCCACAAAGATTGAGTTGTTAGGCCTACTCTAAGATTTACTTACTTAACTAGAATCAGATTATGAAGTTTGTTATTGAACTCAAGTGAACTCAAGGCTTAAACATCAAACAAAAAGAGCAAGAGAACTAACATATAGATAATTTTGGTTATAAAACAAATTATGAACAACACACAAGCTAAAAGTGAGCTAAGTACCTTACAAGCCAATGTAACCAAGTGAAGCCAATGTAACCAAGTGATTCAGAGAGTAAACAAAGCATGTGACATGGTACGAGTGTTTCAAAGGCAATCAATCTACACTTTCGCGCTAGAAAGATCTAAATTAATCCTTAACCAAGCTTAGAAGGTGAGACATGTTCTTTTGACTCCACCAACCAACTAAACTAAGTTAAAAACCAACTATGCATATCACTCAAAGCACAATTAGTAACTAAGGAAGATTTCTCTTCTTTTAAAGTAACTAATCATCAAACTAACCTCTCCATCAAACCTATCTCCTTTCGGTCTCAAGATTTGGCTAAGTACAACAACATGGTGATCAAGCAAGTTGAAGCATGGCAATAAACTTGTTAATAAGAACATGTTCCTATACATTTTAACCCTCTAAACCGTGGCTACAAACAAGGCAATAAGGCACAAAACTCACAGCAAACTACTCAAACATACTAGATAATAAACAACATACTACTTTATTTACATAAGGAAGAGCAAAGGAAAGAAAGTTTAACCAAGATTTTAAGCTTTCATGCCTTCACTTCCATGTCCAAGAACAGAGAGAGAGTTTGATGTTTTGTCTATTTCGTGCCTCTCCCTTGCACTTCTTGTCTCTTTTTTTTACAAAGCAAAACTAGCCTATATACTAACTAACTAATGTAATAGTTAACTAAATATCTAATCTAACTTATCTAACTAAAATATCTACTCTAAAATATCTAAAAAGGAGTTAGCAACTTGTCCCCTTCCTTCCTGAAAGCTCTAAGCCGCCCTTGTCAAATCTTGATATTTTGTTTGTCCAATACTCAGATTATTTTACTTCTATCAGACTGGTCTGGCGTGCGCCAGCTTTATGTAGCGTGCGCCAGGTCTTCGCGATTTCTATCTTCGAGTGCATCTGGTCGTCTGAGTGAATGGTTATCTGAGTAACGGCTACTTGGCATGCGTCATAAAGGGTTGGCATGCGCCAGCTTCTCGTGGTAAGCACTCCTTGGCGTCACGACTTCCTTCTTGTCCATACCTTTGCGTGTCCACTCAATCGTGCTCCACTTCACCTTGAATAAGCTCCTAAAAATAAGAAAACTCAATGAAAAAATATAAACTCAACATAAACACACAACGAACAAAAACTAATACTATGACAACTAAAACACAACTAAATCAACCTAAAACACTAAGAACAACCTAATAAAACAACACGAATAATGAGTGTATTTAACACTCATCACACCCCAACACTTGAATCTTTACGTGTCCCCAAGCAAAAACTCAAAATGCGGAAAACAACCTAAAAAAAATCAAAGAAGAATAAACAAACACATAACAAGGTCAAGACATGGCATGAATGGATCAACACTTAACTTCCTTCAAAAATATCAGCTCGCATCACAATCAAATCATAATCTAAGTTAGTTTAACACAAAGCACAACTAACTAGTAGGCATCTCAGCACTCAATTGTTTAAACAAGCGTTAACTCAACATAAAGGATACTAGAAGGTTGACCTCACCAGGATAGACAAGTGTTTCACTCATATGATCAATGTAGTCAACTTCCTATCACTCACATATAGGTCAATATACTTAAAGCATCCTACGTCATACTCAGCATTATCTAAAAGTCGCAATGGTTGCTAATAATCAGGGGGTCTTTTCATCAGGTTGTAATGTGGTAGAGGGTATAGGTGAGGTATAATATGTGGATAGTGGCTAAACCACTTAATCCGAGGACATGTCACAAATATAACTTGTCTAATCTAAACATCCTCACAAAAGATAACATAAACACACTCCCCCAATAATTCAATGTCCTAAAACCAAGAAGCACAACTCTTTACTAGAAAGCATGCCTTATTCAAATTCACATTCTTTTTTCTTTTCCTTTTTCTTTTTTTTCTTTTTCTTTTTTCTTTTTCTTTTTTTTCTTTTTCTCTTTTTTTTATATAACATACATTCACAAACTTAAATAAACTATACATACTTAGCACGTTCTAGGCAAAAACTCGACTTCTAACACGTCCATACTACAACATCCCAAAGAACATAAACCAAACCAAACTAAAGCTATCAACTAAACCCAATACATATGCAGACCTATAAGTCCTCGAATTGGATGATCAAAGGTAGAGAAGATGGATAATACAGTTTTTAGTTGGCTTCCTAATCTAAGATCAAGAAAAAGGCTCAGCTCAAATGGTTAAAATAATGGATATGTAAGGGATTTTGTCTCTAAGGTTCTAGGCTCAATGTCAAAGAATGCCCCCGTCCTATCACTAACTTCCACACAACCTAGATTATGATAAGTACTAGTAGGATACCTCAATCAACTGACTTTAGTATGCACCTCATGAAAAATATAGAGATGAATGTCTCTTCCTTTTGGCTCAAATACTTACAAGGTTCACTCATCAACCCTCTAGTCTAGTCTACATAGTAAAACCACTAATCTAAACAACAGAGTGTAAGATTTCTACCAATTCCTAGGCTTTGTGCTCGAATTAAATTTCTAACTAAGAAAATGATAAAATTATAACACAAGTTGAAATTTTTTGAGGGGGATCAAATATTTGAAAAATTCATGCCAAGTCTAAACCTAAACAAAACCACCTAACATGCTAACATACTAAACAACCTAAAAGGAAGATTCCTAGAAGGAACCCTCCCCTACACTTGAAGGACACATTGTCCTCAAGGTGTCTAAGATACTAATAAACACCTAAATATAAAACATGCATAGACACAAAGAAAATACAAATAAATATGCAACACAACAAACTCACTAATGGCATTTCATGTAATCAACCTACTTGTGACCTTTTTGGCTTTAAGCCTAATAGGATCAACTGTAGAAACACAAAACAACATTAAATGAGTTACAAACACACAAACTCAAAAACAGAGTCAAAATACATGAAAATACACAAACCAAAAAGACACATAAAGAAAAATAACAAAGTAGGGAAATAGGAGCTCCCTGTCAATCATCTGAAGCTAGAGGAGGTGGTGGGAATGTGAAGCCGCTACTGAAGTTCTCTACCAAGGTGCACATTCACTTAGCGTGTGCTTGCAGCTGCTTATAATGCTCCTGCTGGCATGCGTGGTGAGCTCTCTGGTAGGCATAGAACGCCCTCTGCTCCTCTCTTTGAGTTAAGCTTGGCCTCTATGCAAGCATTGTACTCATACTTGGTAGTCCCATCCAACTGCATTACTAACTACGTAGTCTTGTAGTTGCATGTCGTAACCATGAAGCTGCTCTCTGTGACCATGTAGTTGTACCTGCAAAGCAGCAAACTAGTCACGTAAAAATTGTATCTCTACCTGCAAATCAGACACCCGATGACTCGGCCCTGCTTCATCGTAATGAGTTGGGGCCTGTTGTTTTTATTTCTCCTTTTTCTATGCTGGCATCCACACTGGTGCCCCAAGATGTATCTGGACTGCCTGTCTCTCCTCCTAAGGCTTGTATTTGACAACCTCCACTCCATCAATCATTGTCTTCTTGATCAATTTGCTATAGCTGAGTTTCTCGATGTTCAGTGACACCAGTTCCACAATTGATCCACGAAAGTCTGTAAACTACTCAGAAAAATGGTGACGTACAATGCAGGAAATAATATGCCCTAAGTACAAATACCTAGGTTCCTTATCGCTAATGGATCTAGCAAAGCAGTCAATGATCATAGCAAAAGTGCTAAAATGGATATCATGGCGTAGGCAGTCAATGGCATAAAGCTGAGATCGAAAGACTTTAGACTCTTCCTATTGACCACTAATGGTCAGAGTCATAAAGCAATGGAGGATGCCTAAATATAGTTCTCTAATTAGCGCGTTGGACACCTTCTCCAACTCGTATCTCTCAAAACCCATAATCTCGTGCCATGTCTGATGGGCCTAACTAGTGGGTGTGAAGTCTAATACACCTGCTCCAGCCTTAAGGCTAAAGAGTGCATTAAACTCACTCTCATCCATGCTAAAGTCAGTGTCAAATACATGTGTAGTAAATGATCGTCTGTTAGCTGCAACCTGCAACGTGCAATAGAACTCCAGAACAAGTTCCTGCCTAGCCATAATACTCCTCGTCTCAAAGTATCTCTACCCTAACATTCTAAAAGCTGACCTCAACTGTCTATCTACCCCTAATCTCTTCATGTCATCCCAATCTTTGTAAAATGACTAAGGGTAGTAAGTTGTGAGAATCTTTGATACCTCTCTCCCTCCCAATCTGGAAGATTGCGAAGGGAGTATTGTAGTGGACACGAATATCAGGAAGTGGAGAATCTAGGGGAGAATGCAAAAGGTTCCTCGTTGTCACGACCCAAACTGAGGTCGGTGACCGGCGCTAGACTATGCAACATATCAACAACCAATATGCAGGCCTAGCAAGCCTCAAATCATCTCAAAGATCTCATCAAATGCGGAAGCCAAATTCAAACCAAAATAGAATAGGCCAAAGACAATTTACAAACCAAAACCCAAAGAACATAATACAAAATTAATCAAAACCAACAAACCTCTCCAAAAGTTCTAATACTATGGAGCAACTATACAGAAGGAGATCAAAACATGATCCGGAGACCTCCAAAAAGTAGCCCTTGAACAAAGAAGTGGGGCCTGATCCACGGACTCCAAAAACTCAACGAACTAAGGTCTCTGAGAACCTGAAATAGATTATTTGTAAGGGGTAAGTGTCCGAAGGCACTTAGCAAGGGAATAGAACATAATATATTAGTTATGGCTGAAATATGCATGTGACAGAACTTAATCATGCTTGACTTCACTCAAATCAAATGCATGATCATCAAATGCTATTACCAAACACAATATCAACGAACACACACAGAGAGCTATGAATAGGTTTTTGTAACGCCACCCCTTCAGTGACAGAGGCATCCAAATGGCCAAGCAAATCTTTCGTTCACAAATAATAGAAACTAGTGCACAAATGTAAACCGGCCAAAGCTTACAAATGTACACTAGCGATACCCCCAAAACTATGAGCTCATAGACTAACATCCCCGGTTAGTACGGGAAAACCCATTCATTTCTCTCACACAACACATCTTATCAGAACAAATGACCCAACGGTCCAGAATCATATCCATTACACATGGACATGTCACACGTATCAAATCAGCTCGAGGCTGTTCACAAATGTCACATGTCTCACCATACAATCACAAATGTGTCCAAACATACTATGGACCAAACCATATGCATGTGACGCACACAATCAAACTCTGAAACAAACATACAACAGACACAACCAAAGTTATCATGTACTATCCGCTTACTCGGACAAACAGCGCTTAAAGCGTAGATTTCCCAAATCCAATTCGTCCTTCCACACGAAGCTCCTCACTGTCCAAAATCTGTACCATAACATAAAATCGCATAACGAGGTTAACCCTTGGTTTCCAAAACCAATTCACCTCATACATTTCAAAACGACCAACTTAGGTGCATTCGCAAGTCGTCATCGCAAATCATTCAGCCATAATCAAATAGCTCAAATCCTTCATTCACTTGATTTCATATCAAACATCCACACATATATATTCTGTACACACTTCACTCATGCTCAAAATGCATACGACAATCTGATTTTTCCAACCGAACATCAACGAAGCGTATCGCAAGTTTCATCGCAATTTCTCAATCGGAAACACATTAAGTACACCAAAACAACCCTAAGTATCACTTCAAACCAACTCATCTTCATGTTCTCAAAACCTCAGATTCTTCAATTAACCTCAAAATCTCAATAACTCAACTTATCAAGCTTCACACTTCAAATTCGTACCAACCAGAACTCAACCAAGAACTCAGCAACACTATCCGAACTTCAAAACCATGCACAAGATGTTTCCCTCTTCCAATTCCATCATATGATACATATTCAGAAAGATCATTAAGTGTACTATAAACGGTTCTAACACACCTAAGTCCAAATCGGAGCTTAAGACCACTTATAAGGCTGATCTTCTTCGCGTCGTTTACTGACCACCTCAGTAACAACCAGTCTGTTCAAAACCGATTTCCCGTTGATCCTCTGATCCAAAATCCACAAAAATATATCACACGAAAGATACTGAAGTCCTCTATAAGCTGTCCAAATTGCATGATCTAACTCCGAGTTTAAGTCCACTTACCAATCCAATCTTCTGGCCGTCGTTCACTGACTACTCCAGAAACGTGTGCTGTGTTCAAAACGATTTTTCCGTTGACTCCATGATCCAAAACATAAGTGGGATATACCGTTAGAAACCTATGGATGTGCTCTATAATTAGGTAAAATCTCAAGGTTTGGTTCGGAGAGGAAGGTTACTTACCAAGTCGACTTATTTGACCTGCCTGCTTCTTCCTCTCTCCTCCAACTCTCTCTTCTTTTTTCTAAGTTTCGATTTGTGGCTGACCAAATGAACTTCCCACCTCTTCTATATCCTTCCTGAGTGCAAGAGGTAAGTAGGTGAGTCATTTTCCAGCCCTTCTTCACCTCCTTTTTACTTTTAACTTAGGTAAGTTTGTGATTGGTCCAAGTAACTTGGTGGTCCAATCACAATCCAGCAACTTTGAGCTTATTTTTCACCCACTTCCTTTCATTTTTGACCAAACTTGTGTATAACCATGTTGTAGTTCTATGTGTCTAGTTTTTAAATTGTACTCACTTGTGTCTTTTGGAGCAAAGATGAAGAAGTTATGGCCATTTTAGTAAGCAAAGGTCAATCTGCCCGAGAAATGACCAACTATATTTACGAAACTTGGAATTTCGTTGCGACAACTTGATCGAACTTGAACCAACATGCTAAATGAACCCAAGGACACTTAAATACACTTCCGAAACTTATCCCCCAAGTACGTAGCACAATGCACAATCGACCGACCACTCTTGAGGTTATCACAATTCTCCCCCCCTTATGAAAATTCGTCCTCGAATTTAGTAAAGGTATGAAATACGTACCGTGTTATTTGAACAAATACGGATACTTCTCTTGCATATCCTTCTCTAATTCCCATGTAGCTTCTGCGGGAGAATGATGTTACCATTCTACTTTCACGAACAGAAGGTCTTTAGTTCTGAGACTTCTCACTTGTCTGTCTACTATCCGTAGAGGTCGCTCCTCGTAGGTGAGATCATCTTGAAAATCCATATTCGGCTGATCTAGCACATGTGAGGGATCATGTAGATACTTTCGAAGCATTGAAACATGAAACACTGGATGTACATTTGCAAACGTAGGCGGTAGTGCCAACCGATAAGCCAATCGACCAACCCTTTCCAAAATCTCAAATGGTCCTACAAATCTCGGACTCAGCTTGCCTTTCTTGCCAAACCTCATGATGCCCTTCATCGGCGATACCTTGAGGAAAACATTCGAACCCACTTCGAACTCAATATCCTTTCTTCTCTTATCTGAATATGACTTCTGTCTGCTTTGAGCTACCCGTAGGCGTTCTCGAATTACTTTTACCTTGTCAACGGTCTCTTGCATGAATTCAAGATCTAACTGTTGTTTCTCCCCAACATCATCCCAACATACTGGAGATCTGCACTTCCTGCCATACAAAGCTTCGTAAGGTGCCATCTGAATGCTAGACTGATAGCTGTTGTTGTAAGCAAATTCCATCAAAGGCAAATAAA
>SOPF01025897.1:0-11417 GCA_012979155.1 Hypericum perforatum
GTGTTATAGTACCATACAAGTACAGGAGGTGAATGCCAAATACTCGTCGTGAGAATCAACCTCTTCTTAAGCAAGATTCAGAGATTGAACGGACTATTCGACGAATCATTGTTTGACAGTAAAGTACAATGGTGTCACACCTGATGCCATTAAGCTTCGACTGTTCAAGTATAGCTTGAAAGATGATGCTAGGGAGTGGGTAGATTCATTTCCAGCTGGCACCTTCAAAACGTGGGACGAGCTTGCAGACAAGTTTTTGGAAAAGCACTATCCTCCAGGTAAAACAACCCAACTTTGTAATAAGATTTCTCAATTTAAACAGCTAGGTGGTGAATCGTTGCACGAGGCTTGGCATCGCTTCAAGAGACTACTTCGCGAATGCCCACATCATCAGATACCTGAATAGATGCTTATCCAAATGTTTTACAATGGATGTGAGCCGCAAATTCGAGTCAACCTAGATGCAGCGGCCGGAGGAGATTTGACAAACAAGTCAGAAGCTGATGGTTTCCAAATCATTGAAGCCATGGCTACTAACAACCATGATTGGGGGGATCAAATCGAGAGAAGAAGAGTTGCTAGTGTACAAAACAATGATGAGGTAAACGCTTTGAAAGCATAAGTTGCAACACTTACACAACTAGTGAAAGGATCAATGTCATTGCAAGCAACATCATCTTCTGAGGTTTGCAAAATTTGTACTGGATCACATAGCACAGATAGTTGTTCATTAATTGCTGAGCCTGTCAATTTTGTGGGTAATACTAATAGGAATAATGATCCATATTCCAATATGTATAACCCGGGTTGGAGAAACCACCCAAATTTTTCATGGAAGAATAATGCAGGACAGCAGGTACCTCAACATCCGAGACTGCCTTACAGAGGTAGGAATGTAAAAGGTTCTCCACCTCAACAATTTCAGCCATATCAACAAAGGTGGCAGCAGCAAGATTGTCGAGGAAAGGATGAGTTGCGCAAGCAAGTGTTGAGCCATGAAGCAACCATTCGCAATCTTGAAGTGCAGATTAGTCAGCTAGCAACACAACTCAACACAAGACCACCTGGAACTCTTCCAAGCAACACCGAAGCTCCACCCACCAAACAAGAGCATTGCAAGGCAATAACAAAAAGAAGGGTTTGGACTTGGGGAAGAATATGGTGAAGACGCAAGTAAATCCTCCATCAAGGGAGATAGTTGCGGAAGAGAAAGATGAGCTACAAGTAACTCCTATCATTGGAGAAACAGATCAGTTATCGGAGGAAGCAATCAAGCCAACACCTGAAGAAGAGGGGTACAGCCATGAACCCCAGCGGATGCTGGCCAACCAGTATACGTTGGGCTTGTTTGAGAAAGAAGACTATTTGGGCAGTAGCCAAAGCCAGTAGACGCAGCCTATCCAGCATAGCTGGGCTCACGTTCTGGAAGAAGAGAGGAAAGAAGGCAACCTGAGAAGAAAGAAGAAAGAAATTACCCTCCACCACCATTTCCTCAAAGGGTGAACAAGCAAGTCATGCACCCGAGCTACCACAAGTTCTTGGAGCTATTCAAAAACCTTCATATCAACATACTGCTTCTTGATGCTTTTGAGCAAATGTCAGCATACCGGAAGTGGATCAAGGAATTCATTTCAAAGAAGCGGAGCATTGATGATTTTGAAGTTATTCCATTGACGAGGGGGTGCAACGCTATTTTAAGCCAGAAATTGCCTCAAAAGATGAAGGACCCTGGGAGTTTCACTATTCCATGTACTATTGGAGACCAAACATTCAAGAAAGCATTGATCGATCTTGGTTCAAGCATCAATCTTATGCCGTTCTCAATATTTAGAAGGCTTGGGTTGGGAGACATGAAGTCCACTTCAATTGTCCTTCAACTTGCCGATCGATCGGTGACCAGACCAAAGGGAATTGTGGAAAATGTGCTAGTCAAGGTTGACACTTTAATCTTTCCAGTCGACTTCATTGTCATGGAGATGGAGGAAGATCACGATGTGCCACTTCTCCTTGGTCACCCATTCTTGGCTACCGGAAAGACAAGTATTAATGTTGAGAAAGGTGAGCTCCGGTTCAAGGTTTGTGAAGATGAGGTTGTGTTCAATGTTTTTGAAGCAGCCAAGTATTCATCTATGGAGGATGACTGCTACTGGATCGATATAGTAGATGAGATTGTAGCTGTGAAAGAAGAAGAGCAAGCGCAAGAAATGGTGTGGGAAGATGTCGAAAATATTGAAGATTCTGAAAAAATGGTGGCATGGGTGCGCATGGCAGAATTGTTGGAATTAGATGACACACCAAGGCCCAAGTTGCAGTCATCCATCGTTGCACCACTGGAATTAGAGCTCAAGCCACTTCCATCACATCTAAAGTATGCCTACTTAAACAAAGATCAAAAGTTGCCAATAATCATTTCTGCCTCATTGGATCAAGATCAAGAAGAGCAACTTCTCAAGGTGGTAGGCAAGCACAAAGAAGCTATTGGATGGACACTCGGGGATATCAAGGGGATTAGTTCTTCGCTTTATCAACACAAGATTATTTTAGAGGATGATTTCAGTCCATCAGTGGAAGCACAGCGAAGACTCAACCCGAATCTCAAGGAGGTAGTGCGGAAAGAAGTTACCAAGTGGCTTGATGCCGATATCATTTATCCCATTTCAGACTCAAAGTGGGTGAGCCCAACACAATGTGTACTGAAGAAAGGAGGCATCACTATAATTTCCAACACCAACAATGAGCTTATACCGATGAGGATGGTAGTAGGACACAGAGTTTGCATTGACTTTCGTAAGCTCAATTAGGCAACTCGAAAGGATCATTTTCCACTACCATTCATTGACCAGATGCTGGACAGGTTGACAGGGCACACTTTTTATTGCTTCTTGGATGGCTATTCAGGATATCTACAGATTGCCATTGCACCGGAGGATGAGGAGAAGACAACCTTCACTTGCCCCTACGGTACATTTGCTTTTCGTCGCATGCCTTTTGGTTTATGTAATGCACCTGCAACTTTTTAGCATTGCATGATGACAATTTTCTCGGACATGGTGGAGCGGCAGATTGAGATATTTATGGATGACTTCTCAGTATATGGAGATTCATATCAAGAATGTTTATCACATTTGGGTAAGGTGCTTGAAAGATGCAAAGAGACTAACTTGGTGCTTAACTGGGAAAAGTGTCACTTCATGGTGATAGAAGGTGTAGTACTTGGTCATAAAATATCAAATGAGGGGTTGGAAGTTGACAAAGCCAAATTGGAAGTCATCGACAAACTACCACCTCTGGTGAACATTAAGGAAATATGGAGTTTCCTAGGGCACGCTGGATTCTATCGGTGTTTCATTAAAGATTTTTTGAGAATAACCAAGCCTCTTTGTAGGTTACTTGAGAAGGAAGTTCCATTCTTGTTTGATGAACCATGTGAAGAAGCTTTTACCAAACTAAAGAAGGCACTCATGTTGGCACCAATAATCATATCTCCAGACTGGAAGCTCCCATTTGAAATCATGTATGATGCAAGTGATTATGCTGTTAGAGCGGTGCTTAGTCAAAAGAAGGTCACAGGATTCCATGCTATTTATTATGCAAGTCGCACGTTGGATGATGCTCAAATCAACTATGCGACAACAGAAAAGGAATTCCTTGCAGTGATTTTTGCCCTTGACAAATTTCGAGCTTACTTACTTGGTAGCAAGGTGATGGTATACCAGACCATGCAGCTATCTATTACATGTTCAATAAGAAGGATGCTAAGCCAAGGCTTATTAGATGGATTCTCCTGCTCCAAGAATTTGATACAGAGATTTGAGACTGAAAAGGTGCAGACAACCCAGTTGCAGATCATCTATCACGCCTAGAACATACATCGGTAACATTTTCTCTTCCTATCAATGAATCTTTTCCGGATGAGCAGTTGTATGCATTAGATGTCATTTCAATTCCATGGTATGCTGATATAGTGAACTATCTTGTGAGTAACATCATGCCTCCTAACATGTCTTTCGACAAGAGGAAGAGATTTTTGCATGATGTCAGATTCTATCTATGGGATGAACCCTATCTTTTTAAATAAGGGAAAGATCAGCTTTTGCGAAGATGCATACCTTAAGAAGAGCAAGAGCTCATTCTCCACCATTGTCATAACTCTCCTTATGGAGGCCATTTCGCTGGTGAACGCACGGCTACAAAGGTATTACAAAGTGGATTCTACTGGCCTACACTTTTCAAGGATGCTGCAACATTTGTAAGGAACTGTGACCGTTGTCAGAGGATAGGTAATATCTCTCGTCATCATGAGTTACCACAAGGAATAATGGAAGTTGAGATTTTTGACGTATGGGGCATAGAATTTATGGGACCTTTTGTACCATTCGAGCGCAACCTCTATATCCTTTTGGCAGTTGATTATGTGTCAAAGTGGGTCGAAGCTGTTGCACTCCCAATGAACGTTGCTAAAATGGTAGTCAAGTTCTTGTAAAAGAACATCTTCAGTCGAATCGGAACTCCCAGGGTGCTCATCAGTGATGGAGGTAAGCATTTTCGAAATAATTTGCTTGCAAATACACTAACAAAATATGGGGTTACGCACAAGATTGCAACAGCTTATCACCCTCAGACTAGTGGTCAAGTAGAGGTCTCCAATAGAGAAATCAAGCGCATCCTCGAGGTCATAGTGAACCCCTCACGGAAGGACTGGTCTGGCAAGTTGAACGAACTGTGGGCATACAAGACTACATACAAGACTCCCATTCGGATGTTACCGTACTAGCTGATTTATGGAAAAGCTTGCCATCTTCAAGTTGAGCTTGAGCACAAAGCATATTGGGCAGTGCACAGGTTGAATTTCAATCTTGAAAAAGCCGGCGAGAAAAGATTGATACAACTTGAAGAGCTCGACGAATTTCGCCTAAGTACTTATGATAATGCAAGGCTCTACAAGGAAAGAACGAAGAGGTTGCATGATAAGAAGATTCTCCGCAGAGAGTTTTCTATTGGTTAACAGGTATTGTTGTATAATTCACGACTCAAGTTTTTTAGGAAAGCTTAAGTCTTGGTGGACCGATCCATATACAGTTGTTGAAATCTCTCCGCATGGTGCTATCCAAATTCATGATGACAAAACAAGAATTGAGTTCAAAGTTAATGGACAACGTTTGAAAGCATATCTTGGTAATCAATTTGACAAATTAAAGTCCCATGTTGATCTTGCCGATACAGTTCCGTAAGACTTTACTACCGTCAAGCTAACGACATTAACTTAGAACTACATTTTTCTCTCAATTTTCTTTTGAATTTCTCGAGTCACTCGTCCGAGTTTCCTTGAGTTTGTGGGTTTCTAGGGGAATGTATATATGTTTACCCTCGAAAAATATGTTGTTTGATTGGTTTTATAGTTCAAGAGCTTGTTTGGGAGTAAAAACAAAAAAGTGGCAGAAGCATACCCCAGTGTACGCTGGCCTCGTTCGGGAGAAAGCGTGAAAACGGTAGTGGGCAACCCCAGTGTACACTAGCTTCCCAGCGTATGCTGGCCCTCAGGAATTCTAGGTTAAAACCCCGATTCCTCCTTCTTCCTCCTTCACTTCCTCCTCCTTTCAAATTTCCCTCAATTCCCTCCAAGAACAAAAACTCCCTAATCCAAATTTGTTTTGTAGATTCCAACTTCATCCGATAACAAAATCAGGATCCGACGATTGGGTTTTGTTCCCCTTGCTGAGGCCTTCGATTTGATCCAACCAATCCAATATGGCCAAGACACCTACAAACAAGCGTCGTCGAGGTACAATGGAGCCGACAAAGCTTGCGTCCACGGGTCAACCTTACAGAGAGGTATGGTGCTCCTTTCACCATTCGTGAAGAGTTTGAGGGAGAGAGATTCTGTAGTTTTTGACACTGATGCTGCTGCACACAGCGCTTGGCAAGCCTTAACGGGTTTAGCTCGCTATAAGACACAGTCCCCCTACATAGTTATTAGAGAACTCCACTTATGTGTCTTGCATCGATTTATGGCTGCATGCTTTAGCTTATGCATAGCACCAACGCCCGTTTAACACATTTTTATTGATTATTGATGTGATTAAACGTACATTAGAAATAACTAACCCCAGGTGGCTAGGACTTGGCCATATTGTTGCTGTGCTTGTTCGTAAGTTTGTTGCAGATCTACCGATGCCAGAAAGCATAATAGGGCCGTCAGTCATTGATCGGGTCCAGTTGGTAAAATGGAGCCTGATGTCCAAAACAGGCACAGTGGAGCATGACACCAAACAATACACAGTCACTCCATACATAGAGCGTGAGGGTGTCAGGAGGTGACTACAAGAAGAGGAAAATGTCCAAATTCCAGAGCAGCAAGTAGACATAAACAACCTTGCCCAGTGAATCAGTGATTTGGAGATCGAAGTGCGGAGCAACGCGGCTGACTAGGCAGATCGCTGGCAGCAATATCAGGAGGATCAGACCTACAATCGTGCATAATGGGAGTGGCTCCAGAACAATCTCCAACCTCCACCAGAGCAATGATCACAGGTTTTTCCTTCTCCTTATTCTTGTCTAGTTTTTGTTTTTAATTATCATGTTATGTTTGTTTTCATCTTTTGTTATGCATGTTTTTCTTCACATATTGAGGAATGTGTCTTCTAAGTGTGGGGGTGCATTGTGCATTGTCTGTGTTTTTATGTTATGCTTTATATTTTGTTATTTTGTGTTGATCTTGCTAGACTTGTGCCTTTTGTTATTTTGTTGTTTGCATGTGATCGAGTCTGTTTTGAGTGTGTTTTGTGTTTTTGATTGAAATGTGTAGAGTCTGTTGCATATGATGAAAAATCCTTGGAATTTTTGAACTTTTTGTCATAAGAAAAACTCCATATCATGCATTCAACACTCTTGAGCAAAGTGAATTTTAAGACATGCAATTATATCCGCGTTCATTTAGGCTAGTCGTTACACCTAGTAGACTAGACTAGAGAATTAACGAGTGACCTTGTGAGATTTTTGAGACGATGGTGAGGACAACCCGTTCTCATTTTATTCATGAGGTGTGTGCATTGTTTGAGCAATAAGAGTGTTAGAAGATTACCTTGCATTACTCAATGAGGTAGAGAGTGCCGAGGGCCATCTTGATAAAGCCTAGAGCCTTAGAGCCAAAAACCCGACATCATCCATTGCATAGCCCCGTTGAGCCTAAACCTATTTATTGAATTACTAGTTGGAACCTATAATAGGAGCCAAATCTCATCACCCCACCTACCTTTAACTACTTAGTCAGAGAGATTAGGTTATCACTGAGGAATATTTTGTAAGGGTTCATCTAGTAGTATAGCTTGGGGAAATATCTTTTGTACATACATTGGGATGAAAATAGGTAGAATTGAGGCTAATGACCAAGAGTCGGGATAAGTTGCTAAGTAATAGTGCAAAATTGGGATAGAAAAGAAAAAACAAGAGAAACAAGAAAAAGAAATGAAAGAAAGAAAGAAAGAAAAGAAATTCTCTTGAGGAAAGTGAGAAAAGTGAAAAGAAGAAATCAAAGGAAAAAGTGGAAAGTTGGAAAGAAAAAGGCACAAGTAAATGTGAGCAACTTATCCTGTATTTTTGGTTCTTTAGGATGTGGGTAATTTGGGTTAAGTGTTTATGCATAATAAGGTGAGATATTTGGTATAGTCAAGAGTTAGCTTTCTATGTAACCCTCGAATTAGGTGGTTTAGCCATCACCGCAACACTTTTATCTTCCCACCTTTACCTTTAGCCCCATTACAACCCAATGAAAGTCCCTCCTATGACATGATCTACTTTGTTTCGAGTGTGTTTTGGTATGAAGTTTAACATTTTTAGACCTTGAACGTGCACACAAGAGTAGGATAGTTGACCACCATACACATGTGAGTTTAAATCAATCCTATCCTATGAGTGGTTAACTCTCTAGTCCAGAACACTAGGTGTGAAAACTTGATTAAATGATTGAGGGTATAATTGCCTATGGATTTTGCATTCATAATGCTCAAGGGTGTGATGTGTGTGATTGTGGGGATGATCTTGTGATAAATGTTTGAATTCTGATGGCACCACTTATTGGTTTTGTAATGCACTTTGCTTGGGGACAAGCAAAGAAGTAAGTGTGGGGGTGTGATGCATGTGAGAACATGCATTCGTTTTGCTTTAGTTTGTCATGTTTCGTCATGTTTTTAGGAATTGTTAAGTCGAGTTTTGTCTTTCTTTTGTTTCATTTTGTTTGTTTGGTCAAGGAGAAGATTGTCTATTGCTTTTATGTGTTTTATAGGTGTTTAGGAGCATTTGAGAAGTTGGAACGAAGATCGGTAGCCATGTGCGATTGAGCAAAGATTGAAGGCTTGAAGGCAAGAGAACAAAAAGGGGCAGTAGCTTACCCCAGCGTACGATGGCTCCCCAGCGTACGCTGGCCTCGTCCGAGCCAGAAGAAGAGAAAGAGGTAGAAATGGACAGAATGTAACCCCAGCGTACGCTGGCCTACGGTAGGGGACAAGAGGAATTGCTCACCTAACTTCCCATTCAGCTTGGTCTAAAATTGGTTAGCCCATAACTTTTGGCAAAGGACAAGAGAGGGAGTAGGCTGGCATTGAAACACAACTTGGAGGGGGAGAAAGAAGAGAGCTTAGGAGAAAAGGAAGAAGATCAAGAGAGCTTAGCTAAGAAATCCTCCAAGTTGTAGATTGGAGTGTTTTAGACTTTATTTTGTATTTTTGGATATTGTTCTTGAGAATATTGAAATCATCATTTGAATTTGATATTATCAAGGTACTTTCATTTCCTTTGTTTTTAAGATTATTTCTATCGTTGAAGTTCTTATTTATACTCGATTCAATGAATGCTTATTCGATGATCAAGGATGACAACTTGGTTTAGATCATAGCTTTCATACACTTATCTCAATTTGATATTGTTAATGAATCCAGGCCTAACAAACTTAGATTCGTAGCGATATTGAAGTTGTAGTTTAGAAGTATCGTTAAAAGATTGAGATTAACAACCTTGAGATTTTACGATATTATTGGTAGTAATAGTGTTAGATCATCAACCCAACGATCTGTTCGCTTAGCTTAAGATCTAGGAATGCATAAACTGGTACTTGACGAACAACTTTCACTTGCTATTCCCTGTGGAGACGATCCTACTTATCACGATATTACTTGTGCGGTCGTGTAATTCTTGCACGTATAATTGATCCTAGTTTGGACTGCATCATGTACCTCATCAACAACTTGCTGTGCTTGCTTCACAAAATCAATGGCATTCGGATTGCTCTTTGAAGGTTTGATCACGGAAGCAACATCCACAATATGGTTTGGTTCTTTCGTGTATACCAAGGAAAATGGTATCTTCCCAGTCACTCGATGCACTGTTCCATTGTATGCGAATTTTGCTATAGGTAAGGTTTGGTCCCATTGCCTTTTCATTTCATGGCAAAGACTACATAACATGTTGCCTAGGGTTTGGTTGACCACCTCTGTTTGGCCATTAGTTTGAGGATGGGCCGTTGAGCTGAATTGCAAAGTCGCATCAAACATTTTCCATAGAGTCTTCCAAAAGCTCACTAAAAACTTGACATCATGATCTGAAGTGATGGTTCTGGGCACCCCATGCAGACGTACAACCTCTTTAAAAAAAAACTTCGCCACTCTAGATGCATCATTTGTTTTTCTACATGGCACAAAGTGAGCCATCTTTGAAAGTTGATCCACAATCACAAAGATCGAATCAACTCCTCTAGGTGTACGAGGCAATCCAAGCATAAAGTCCATGCTGATGTCCTCCCATATAGCTTTCAGAATAGGTAAAGGCAAGTAGAGTCCCGTGTTGTGCACGGTGCCTTTGGTTTCTTGACACACAACGCAATGTTGTATCATCTTGGCTACATTCTTTTTCATAGTAGGCCAATAAAACCATGAAGTCAACAAAGCCAATATCTTGTCTCGTCCAAGATGGGCTATAAGTCCACCTCCATGCATTTCCCACATAAGCTGATCACGAAGGGATGTCTTTGATATGCATAATTGATCACCTTTCATTAGCAACCCTTCAAGCAAATAGAAGTTGGCAATGCCCTTCCCATCTTTGCATTGCTTCTATAAAGTTCCAAAGTCTTGATCATCTTCGTACTGATCCTTCAAACAATCAAAAGCTATGATTGATCCTTGTAGCTCAACCAACAAACTTTCTCTCCGACTGAGCGCATCGGCATCCACGTTGGAAGTTCCACTTTTATGCATGATTTTAAATGGAAACTTCTGAAGATACATGATCCAACGTACATGCATGTGATTGTTATAATAACCGTGAAATTAATGGTTTAAATATAAAGACCTATTCGATAAATAGGTAAAAGTATAAGGACCTAAAGGAAATTTGCCTATTTAGGAATTGGTATATAAATAGATCTCTCTGAATCAGTTTAACCTAATTGCCATTCTGCCCTAATTGTGAAGGTCGAGACAACCACGTACCCTTAGGAGGAGAGAACGAAATTGCTCAACCATCTCAGCACGAAGAGGGTAAGTTCTTCGTACTGTTTCCCCTTCTCAGATTCTAGTTAATGATCGGTTGTTCGTTTTAAAAAATAAAAACGAAACTGTTATTTTGCTAATAGGGTCGAGAGAAAGATCAATTGATAGAGAAGGGGGCGAATCAGTTCCATAAGCAAGAACAGGTAAGTGGGATTTTCATTTTGAGTCTGTCTGGATCGGATTCTGATTCAGGCCTGGACACATACAAATCGAGTACTCTCGGATTCAGATTTGATTCTAAAATTGAGTTTGAATCCGTGAATAGTGTGTTGATTTCGTTTCTGTTTTGGAGATAGATTCAATTCTGAAATCGAATCTGAAATTATGTGTTTGATGATTATTGTCTCTGAATTGATACTTGAATTCGAATTGGGTTGGCTGGTTCCATGGTCTTGGATCTGATATGTAAATTGCTTGGTTCGTGTTTTTGGTTCGTGTTTTCGGATCTGATATGTGAATATGAGTTGAAATCAGATATGTATATGATAAGGCTTTCGACAAGAACTGTGATATGAATTGCTGTGAGTATGTGATTAGTTGGCTAGGTAGTTGGATAAGAGATTGTTCTGTTATGAAAGCTTAGTTGGTTAAGTATAGTTGGCTAGGATACTGCTCCGGAGTCATTATGTTAGTCGGCTAAGTGTTAGTTGGCTAAGGAATCTGTTAGTGGGCTAGGAATCTGTTACGCGATGGTTATTGATGAATGAATGTTGAATTGATTCCACTTACTGAGTTTATTCGACTCACGTCTATGTCTGTCGTATGTGTTCAGATCGTTCGAGCGAGGATCGGGGTTAGAGGGAGCTTCCACTGCATACCATCATCATTCGCATGTTATTTCATGAACTTTAAGCATTTTTGATTTAAAGACAATTG
>SOPF01025897.1:11427-48335 GCA_012979155.1 Hypericum perforatum
ATTGATGTATGAGACCTGCTTTGGATTTGAACTTTCTTTTAAATAAAAGTCTAGTGCCTAGGGAGATTAATTCCCAGCATTTGTCACTTCCGTACTTTGGGTCGTGACAATTGTTCCCTTGGATTGATCATTCAGGAACTTTAATGCCTTGTGATCTGTGCATAGCATGAATTCTTTTCCAATCAGATAATGCTCCCAAACTTTGAGTGCTCTAAATACGGCGTAGAACTCTTGTTCATAGGTTGTCCAGGTCTGCCTATGTGCACTCAACTTCTCACTAAAGAAGGCAATAGGATGTTTTTCTTGAGACAAAACCGCACCTATTCCAACTACACATGCATCTACTTCAACTTGGAATAACTTAGAGAAGTCGGGTAAAGCGAGTACTGGGGCTGAACTAAGCTTCTCCTTGAGCTCATTAAATGCACGTTCAGTTTCATCATCCCATGCAAATGTGGTTTGCTTCTTGAGCAAGGTAGTCAACGGGGCTGCCACCATGCTGAAATTTTGTATAAACCTCTTATAGAAACTTGCCAACCTGAGGAAGCTCCTCACTTGCTTAACATTCGTAGGAGTTGGCCAAGTCTTGATGGCTTCAATCTTCACATCATCAACGTGCACACCTTCACTTCCGACCACAAACCCTAGGAAAAGTACTCGCTCTTTCCAAAATAGGCATTTCTTCAAGTTAATCACCAAGGAGTTCTCACGTAATGCGTCAAAAACTTGCTTCAAATGCTCCAAATGCTCCTTTTTGGACTTACTATACACCAAGATGTCGTCGAAATACACGACAACAAAGTTATCCAGGAATGGCTTCAAGACTTGATGCATAAGTCTCATAAACGTACTTGGAGCGTTTGTTAATCCAAACGGCATGACGAGCAATTCATACAATCCATCTCGAGTCTTAAAAGCGGCCTTCCATTCATTACTAGGGCGGATTCTTATCTGATGGTAGCCACTCTTCAAGTCGATCTTGGAATAAATGGTAGATCTACTTAGGTTGTCGAACATATCATTTAATCTTGGAATTGGAAACCTGTACCCTACGGTAATCTTATTGATTGCCCTTGAATCCACGCACATGCGCCAAGAGCCGTCCTTCTTTGGCACTAGAAGTGTGGGTACTCCACATGGGCTCAAGCTCTCCTGAATGAAGCCTTTCTCCAACAAATCCTGAACTTGATCACATAGAATCTTATTCTCTTGTGGGCTCATTTTGTAATGCGGAAGATTTGGCAAGGTAGCACCCAGAATCAGATCAATTGCATGTTGAATGTCATGCAAAGGAGGTAATCCATTCGGAAATTCACCACGAGCAATCTCTGGATAATCACGTAGCAACTTCTTTATGTGATCATGCAAATCTTCCCATGCTTCATCATTCTCATGCACCTCACGCACAACCATAACATGACAACCTCCAAATTCTTTAATCAATGCAAGCATCAATTTATGAGAGGTCACCAGTTTCGTGGTTCGCACGGTATGATTCGACTTGATCTTTGCATGCTTTGGTTTGCTTGGTAAGAGAGTGAATTGCTTCCCTTCTTTCTTTACTTCATACGTATTCTTCTCTCCATGATGCACAGCCTTGTTGTCAAATTCCCAAGGACAACTGAGTAGAATATGGCATGCATCCATATCTAAAACGTCGCACAAAACCACGTCCTTGAACTTGCCAATTGAGATAGGCACCTCGCATTTTAATTTCATCTTGATACCTTCTCCTGATTTGATCCAGCCAATCGAATAAGGCTTCGGATGAGGTGTTGTTGTCCAACTAAGCTTCTCAACCACTTGCTTGCTTATAAAGTTTTCTTGTGATCCTCCGTCAATAATCACTTCACAAATAGCCTCTCTTACGTGACAACGCGTGCTAAACAAGTTGTGGCATTGTGTCTCGTCCTTCTTCTCTGTTGCAAGGGCTAGTTTTCTCAACACGGTACAATACTCCTCTTCATCATTGGATTCTTCACGATCTCCTTCACTACTTGCATCCACGGGTGCATAAACTTATGCTCCAAGATTCTCCTCTTCTTCACTATCACGTTCAACAAGTTATGTGAATTTTTGTTTAGGACAATCACTTGAAATATGTCCAAGTTCATTGCATTTATAGCATCTAATCTTGGAGTTTGTCTTGGACTCAATCTCTTTGCCTTTGCTTTGCGAATTTTCAGGAACCCCTCTCGCTTTGCTTATTGCTTTTGGATCATTCGCACTAACTGCCAACTTATCCGTACTCTTGCCATAATTAGAAGTTCCTCCTGATCCAGAATAACATGTGGTTACATGCTTTTTCTTTAAAGCCAATCTGATCTTCCTTGCTTTTGCACAAGCATCTTTGAAATAGAGAAACATATCAAACTCCATGCACGACTTCACTTCATAATGCAAGCCATCCACGAATCGCGTTATCATCTAATCTTCATTATCCTCTATGTTGTTTCTTGTAGCCAACCGAATAAATTTGGTTATATATTCATCCACAGAGCGGGATCCTTGCACACATGTCAGAAATTATGTATACAATGTTTTGTTGTAATCTGTTGGCAAGAAACGTTCTCTCAAAGCTTGCTCCATACTCGGCCAATCACGAATTGGTAGATCACCACGCCTTCTTCTTGTTTCTTGCTCCTTAATCCACCAAACGGCTGCTCCGGATTCAAGTTTGAATGCAATGTAGTTCACTTTCTGTTCCTCCGTTAGATCCATGCAATTGAAATATTTTTCGACTGAATCAATCCAGTTCAAGAAACCCTCGACGTCCATATCTCCATAAAATTTATTGATGTTCATCTTGAATGGTCGATCTACACGCCTATATGGATCAACATCCCAATCTTCACGTCTTGGTGCACGATCTCCATGTCCATGACCCCTTAAACCATGCGCTCCTCGTCCTCCCCTTCTTGCAACAAGAGTTGCATCCGAGTCCGCATCTTCCTCCTCTTCATGTTGAACACAAACTTCAGGAATTGGTGCCATAGGTGGTTGTTGGATTGCCAAATTATCCAAACGCGTCAAGATCGCTTGCACCGCATTCTCAAGGTTGGCAAACCTTGTGTTCATGTCAAGCCTCGGATTATTATCCTTAGCCATATCTCTGATCGGTTATTTGGTGGTGCTTGGAAGGATTGAGGGATTCGAATCAATGATCACGAAATCTTGATGCATGGTTTAATGTTTAGGTCTCTCGCAACTCTCTGTTGTTATAATGTAATCACTCACTCTCAAGCAACTCAATATAGGAATTGAGTCGAATCTCACAATGCTCTGATACCACTTGATGTAGGCAGCGGAATAAGAATAATCTAAGTGGTGTTGATTTGAATGAATTGATTGAAGCACAAAGGATAGAAACTTTGATCAGGGATAACTCATGCTATATGATCGAAGGTGTTTGATTGAATCAAACGGCCAGCAAGGGCGGGTTCGAACTAGATGTGCAAATCCATGCAAATAATTACACTTGGTAATTCTGAGATAAACTCAATTCAATTCATTCAATGATGATTCGATTACAATTGATGTACTTTCATTTATAATGAAATGAAATTAAAAGAACTTGGCTGGTCATAAGGCCTACTCGGCCAAGGGTCAAATAATACAAATCTAACCAAATGGAAAAACGCAAGGGACTGAAATGGCTCTTTAGGCCTTATTACATTCCGTAAGTAAAAATGCAAGTTAGTACGCGGAAATGTCTTCAATTACAATTTGATACGGAGATCTTCAATCTGAATGGTTAGAAGTCTTGGATTCATTGGATGTGCCTACATCAAGAGGTTGTCGAGTACAAACCTTGGGAGGAGAGATAGGCAGTCCAGTTATGCCTTAGGGCACCAAGATGGATGCCAGTTTAGAGAGAAGGGGATGCAGAGCAGGCAGGCCCCAACCATCAGTACCAGGCCTAGCATGATGATGCAAGGTCGAGTCATCAGGTGCCTGACTCGCAGTCAGAGATTCAATTTTTACGTAACTAGTTTGCTATGATGTAGGTACAGCTACGTGGTCATGGAGAGCAGCTTCATGGATACGGCGTACAACTGCAGGACTATGCAGTTAGCAACACAGTAGTGTGGGACCAGCAGTACGATTACAATGCTCCTATGGAGGCTAATCTTAGGGCTCAGAGAGAGGAGCATAGGGCATACTACGCCGAGTCCAGAGCTCATATGGAGGCACAGTAGGTGCATACGGAGCAGCAGCAAGCGCATGCTGAGTGGATGTGCACCTAGGCAGAAAACTTCGGTGGCGGCTTCATGTTCCTACCACCACCACCACCTCTAGCAGATGATTGACAGGGAGCTCCTTTTTCCTTTAATTTTTACTTTATTTATTTTAGTTGCTTATTTTATTTGTTTTAGTAGTTTGTTTATTTATTTTCATGTCTTTTGACTCTATTTTTTAGTTTTGTGTGTTTGTAACTCATTACAATGATTGTGTTATGCTTCTAGAAGGTGATTCTATTAGGCTTAAAGCCAAAAAGGTCACAAGAAGGTAATCTACATAACAAGTCATTAGTGAGTTAATGTTTAGCATGTTTGTTTGTGTTCATATTTCGAGATAGTTTTTCATATCCTTGGTGACTTAGTATAGAAGTGTTCCCATTTTGAGCTCTTCAAGGTTCAATCTCCTTGATGCTTCTTAATGTACTAGGTCATCAGGATAAACCGTCTCAACTTTGTTTTATTTGTATGATTAGGTGTTTATTAGTATCTTAGACACACTGAGGACATTGTGTCATTCAAGTGCGGGGGAGGGTTCCTTCTAGGAATCTTCCTTTTAGGTTGTTTAGTATGTTTAGTGTGTTAGCATGTTAGGTTGTTATGTTTAGGTTTAAACATGGCATGAATTTTTCAAAATTTGACCCCCCTCAAAAGTTTTTCAGCTTGTGTTAGAATTTTATCATATTCTTAGTTAGAGATATAATTCGAGCACAAAGCCTAGGAATTGGTAGAAATCTCGCACTTTATTGTTTAGATTAGTGGTTTAACTATGTAGACTAGACTAAAGAGTTGATGAGTGTACCTTGTGAGTATTTGAGCCGAAGGAAGAGACATCAGTCTCTATATTTTTCATGAGGTGCATATTAAGTCAGTTGATTGAGGTATCCTACTAGTCCTTATCATAGTCTAGGTTGCGTAGAAGTTAGTGAAAGGACGGGGACATTCTTTGACATGAGCTTAGAGCATTAGAGACAAAATCCCTTATTTATCCGTTGTTTAAACCTGTTGAGCCTAGCCTTTTCTTGATCTTAGATTAGAAAGCCGACTACAAACCTTGTATCATCCATCTTCCGTACCTTTGATCATCCGATTCGAGGATTTATAGGTTGTATGTGTATTGGGTTTAGTTGGTAGCTTGGGTTTTGTTTGGTTTATATTTGTTGGGATGTGGTAGTATGGCTATGTTAGAAGCCATGTTTTTGCTTGGGACGTGCTATGTATGTACAGCTGTTTGAAGTAAAAAAAAGAAAAAAAAGAAAAGAAAAGAAAATAAAAGAAAAAGAAGCGAAAAAGAATGTGATATTGAATAAGGCATGTTTTCTAGATAAGACTTGTGCTTCTCGGTCTTAGGATATCGGGATATTTAGGGAGTGTGTTTATTTTTGTTATATATGTGAGGATGCTTAGATTAGTTAAGTGATTAGTTGCATTTGTGACATGTCCTCGGATTGGGTGGTTTAGCTACCATCCATATATTTTACCTCACCTTTACCTTAAGCCCCATTACAACCCAATGAAAAGACCCCCTGATCATTAGCCACCATTATGACTTTTAGATAATGCTGAGTAGGACGTAGGATGCTTTGAGATACATTGACAAGTATGCGAGTGATAGGAAGTTGACCATACAGATTATATGAGTGAAACACTTTTCTATCCTCCTGAGTTCAACCTTCTAGTGTTTTTTTACATAGAGTTAACACTTGTCTAAACAATTGAGTGTTGAGTTGTCTACTTCTTTGTTGTGCTTTGCATTTTAAATTGTTGAACTAACTTAGTTTATGATTTCATTCTAATATAAGCTAATGTTTTTTAGGGAAGTTAAGTGTTGTTTGATTCATGCCACGTCTTTACCTTGTTATGTGTTTTGTTTGTTCTTCTTTGATTTTCTTTTAAGATGTCCATATTTTGAGTCTTGCTTGGGGACAAGAAATGATTCAAGTATGGGGGTGTGATAAGTGTCAAAAACACTCATTATTCGTGTCATTTTAGTAGATCGTTCTGTGTTTTAGGTTGATTTAGTTTCGTTTTAGTTGCCATTGTGTTAGTTTTTGTTTATTGGATGTTTATGTTGAGTTTATCATTTTTCATTGTGTTTGCTTGTTTTTAGGAGCCTATTCGAAGAGAAATGGAGGATGATCAAGCGAACACGCGAAGCCAAGGACGAAAAGGAAGTTGCAAAGCCAAAGAATGCAAAGAACGGGAACATGGAGCATGCCAAGCCTACATGGCGTATGCCAAAAGCTATTACTCAGACGACCATTTACTCAGACGACTGATTGCACTCAAGGATGGAAATTATGAAGAGTTGGCGCACGCCATGTGAAGCTGGCGTACGCCAGACCAGACGGGCAGATAAGTCTCCCTCCTTTCTACTTTTGTCTATGTTTTATGTTTATGATGTTAAATATTAGTATGTGTGAGTAGTTATATGAGTTTGGTGTTCTTATCAACGTGCTTGATCCTATTGCTTAGACTTGCTTGATCACCAAGCCTTAGTAGCTAGTTAAAACTTGAGACCGAAAGGAGATAGAATTGATGGATAGGTTGGTTTGATGATGAGTACTCTTGCTAGGAGAGAAATCTCCTTGGTGAACTACTGATTGTTCTTGGAGTGGAGCATATAGTTGATTCTTTGCTAGTTTAGATGGTTGGTGGGGTCAAAAGAACATATCTAACCATTCTAAGTCTAGTTTAGGATCAACTTTGGCTAATCTTGTGCAAAAGTGAGGATTAGTTTCCTTAGATTCACTCGAACCACATCACACACACTAAAAACCCTCTAAATCTTATGGTTATGTTGCTGTTTAGGCACCTTACTCATGTTGAGTGTTTGAGTTGTTGATATTCTGTTTTATAACATATTTATCTATGTGTTAGAACTTGTTAGCTTTAAATTTGTGCTTTTGTGTTTAGATCACTTGTGTAAATAACCAAACTTCATAACCTGATACTAGTTAAGTTAGTAAACCTTAGAGTAGTCAAACACAGTCTCTGTGCCAATTCAGCAATCAATAAACTCTGTTGCTGAATTGGCATATGCCATCCTTGTTGGCGCACACCAGGTTTGTTAGTCCATGGGCTTTTTGCTCGTGCCAAGTGCTGTTGGCATGTGCCTGAGTTTCGGGCTAGTCGAAGGGTGGCACACGCCACTATTTCTGGCATACACCAGGAAGATCTAACAAACAACCGATCGTCCTTTATCAAGCAAAATTATGGTAGAATATTCACGAAGAAACGAATCGTCAACATACTCAGAAGTACTAACTCGAGCATTGGTAGTAGAGCAAAACCTACAACGGGATGAAACTGATAAGGTGAGTAGTAAGAGAAAGATGGGACAATACACTGGATGCCATACTACTACTGAGACTTTAAAGAAGCCATACAATCCCATGGAAGGTAGCAAATTAACTAATAATGTACCAAATAGTCTTGACCAGTGTCGAAGATATAACCGACGGGGGCACCAAGAGGAACAATGCAGGTAAGGAAACTAATATCCTTGCAGAGACAAAAAGATTCTTAAATTTTTACCTTGATTGACCAATATAACTTGTAGATGGACAATTCGGGCATTCTTCTATTGTGGAAAGGTAGGGCATTTAGTGGCAAGTTGCCCAGAGGCTGACACTTGGGTGATAAATTCAGCTACAACAAACCCTCGAATAGCAACACCCTATACTCAATCAATGGTTCCTGTTTGAACTTCAAAACCAACTACCAAGGTTCCAGCACAAGTTTATGCACTAAACCAAGAGGATGCCTAAAAGGCAAGCGGCGTCGTGACAGGTAAATACCCTATGAATAATTATATAGGAAAGATGAAATTATGTGACTATGTTATTCTATATTCATGACTCTGTGATTCTAGTTTTGGTTACATAATATTTTGTATTTAGATATTTTGGTAATGCATCAGGTATACTATTAGTGTCCGAACATCCAGCAAGAACATTATTTGACTCTGATGCTACACACTCTTTCTTATCTGAGAGATTTGTAGAGCGTTATAAACTATTAAAGGAGGAGAGTACAGACCCATTGGAAGTTAGCACTCCTTAGGGAATATTATTAGTGTCACCCAGTGTTGTTGTCAGCTCTCGAAGCAAGAAAATTAGTGTGTCAGGGGGCTACAGCATATCTAGCTTCGGTCCGAGATATGAGACTTGAGCAAGCACTAGAGGATATACCTATTGTGCGACAATTTCTTGATGTTTTTCCAGATGAGATACAAGGACTACCACCGGATCAAGAGGTCGAATTTCAGATAGAGTTGATACCAGGTGCAAATCCAGTTTCTAAGGTACCATATCGAATGGCCCTGGCAAAATTGAAGGAACTAAAGGTACAATTAGAAGAACTCTTAGATAAGGGTTTTATTTGCCCAAGTGTATCTCCATGGGGGGACCAGTGCTATTTGTCAAAAAGAAAGATGGATCAATGTGACTGTACATTGACTACCGAGAGCTTAATAAATTAACTATAAAGAATCGTTATCCCCTGCCACGCATCAAAGATTTGTTTGACCAGCTTAGAGGGGCACAAGTATTTTCTAAAATTGACTTACGATCAGGATACCATCAGTTGAGAGTCAAGGAAGAGGATATACCATTGACTGCTTTTCGAATGCGCTATGGGCATTATGAGTTTGTAGTTATGCCATTTGGATTGACCAATGCTCCTGCCAAATTTATAGACCTGATGAATAGGATTTTTTTGACCATATCTAGATAAATTTGTGGTGGTGTTCATTGATGATATTTTGGTATACTCGCCTAGTGAAGAAAGCCATGAAGAGCATTTGAGAACCGTGTTACAAACTCTGAGGTTGAAATAGTTATATGCAAAGTTTAAAAAGTGTGAATTCTGGCTTGAAAATGTGGCCTTTCTTGGGCACGTGATATCCAAAGAAGGAGTGTCTGTGGACCCTTGAAAGATTGAAGTAGTAACAAACTGGAGACAACCTAACAATGTGTCTGAAGTACGGAGTTTTCTTGGACTAGCAGGTTATTATCGGAAATTTGTGGAAGGATTCTCGAAGATAGCACTACCTTTAACTCAATTGACCCAGAAAGGGGTCAAGTTTGCATGGAGTAGAGAATGCAAGGAAAGTTTTCAAGAGCTCAAACAACAGCTAGTATCCGCTCCAATTTTGACTTTACCAAGGGATGGGATAGATTTTGTGGTCTACAGTGATGCTTCAAGTAGAGGTTTGGGATGTGTACTTATGCAAGATGATAAAGTGATAGCTTATACCTCTAGGCAACTAAAACAACATGAGAAGAGTTACCCTACTCATGACCTAGAACTTGCTACAGTGGTTCATGCTCTCAAAGTAAGGCAACATTAATTGTACGGGGTGCATTGTGAAATATACACCGATCATAAGAGCCTTAAGTACATATTTACGCAGAAAGAACTAAATATGAGACAAAGACAATGGTTAGAATTGATCAAAGATTATAATGTTGGAATTCATTACCACCCTGGTAAGGCCAATGTTGTAGCAGATGCCTTGAGCAGGAAGGACTCATACCTTACAGTTTACAAAGCAACCAAATGTGAGGAGCTAGTAGAAGAGATAAAGAGACTAGGAATAGAGGAAAATAAACGAGCAACAGGATTACTAGCAAGCTTAGTAGTAGAGCCCACCTTGTGGATGATATTGGGTGAGGGTCAGCTCAAGGATGTTACCCTCTCTGCTATTAGGCACAAAGTTGAGCATGGAGAATTAACAGAGGATTTTCATATTGGGGTCGATTCATATCTTAACTTTTGCAATAGGCTATGTGTACCAGCTGCAAAGGAGATAAAGAATAAGGTACTTGAAGAAGCTCATACTGCTCGATATACTTGCCATCCCGGAGGAACCAAGATGTATCAAGACCTCAAGCAAGAATTTTGGTGGTCAGGAATGAAGAAAGAAATAGTAGATTATGTTGCTAGTTGCATGGTATGCCAGCTTGTTAAGGCAGAGCATCAACGACCAGCCGGACTCTTACAACCATTAGACATTCCAGAGTGGAAGTGGGAGAAGATCACTATGGATTTTGTGACTAGGCTTCCATGGACTTTGCATGGAAAAGATGCAGTGTGGATAAGAGTAGATCAACTAGCTAAAGGAGCTCACTTTCTGGCTTACAAGATAGGTATGACTATGGATCATATGGCAGAATTATATATAAGAGAGGTGGTACAATTGCATGGGATTCCGGTGAGTATTACCTCTGATCGAGATACCATATTTATGTCAAAATTCTGGAAGAGTCTTCAATATTCAATAGGGATAAAGTTACAATTTAGTATGGCTTTCTATCCACAGTCAGATGGACAATCTGAGCGGACTATACAGACCTTAAAGGATATGCTACGAGCTTGTGTGATGGACTTTGGAGGAAATTAGGAAAGTCACTTGCCTTTGATAGTTTGCTTATAAGAATAGTTTTCAGGCAAGTATTAGGATGGCCCCTTATGAAGCTCTATATGGAAGAAAATGTCGTTCCCCTATTAGCTGGAATGAAGTGAGCGAGAAGAGGATACTTGGACCTGCAATGTTTCAAGATTTGATTGAAAAGGTACCCATAATCTGAAGAAGGATCCAGGCAGCCTAGGATAGACAGAAAAAGTTTGCAGATTGACATAGAAGAGAGTTAGAATTAGAAGTTGGAGATCACGTATTCCTAAAAGTTTCACCCACTTGTGGTTTGAAAAGATTTTGGGTGAGGGAAAAGCTCAACTCACGATATATTGGACCATATGATATCATAGAATGGATTGGAAAGTTGGCATATCATCTGGCTCTACCACCCAGTCTAGCTGGAATCCATAATGTGTTCCATGTGTCTATGCTACAGAAATATATTCCAAGAGAAGGCCAATTAGTGCAAGAGATTCTGACAGCGCTACGACCTGATATCAGCTATGAAGAAATTCCATTAAGAATAGTTGATACAAAAATTCAGAAGTTGCCTTAGAGGATAATTCGATATGTCAAAGTACAATGGAGCAACCACACTGAGAGAGAAGCAACATGGGAGCTAGAGACAGAAATTCAGAGCAAATATCCATTCCTGTTCAATCAAACTGGTAAGTTATTGAAATTAAGTTTGAGGACAAACTTCATTTAAGGGGGAGAGAGTGTAATGACCAAGAAATTAAAAAGAAAATTTTAATAATTGGTGGAGGACTATATTGAAATGTGCCAGGTACATTCCATAGTATTTCCAATAGGAAACCGTAGGCCTGAAATATATAAAGAAGGCTAACAAAAACCCTAGAAGGGGGGTCTAAAATGTCGTTCCTTCTGCTTTCTACTAGGCAGAGAGATTGACTCGGGCGAACGAAAGGACGAGGATGACTTTGGCCTTGCAACTGAAGACATTAGGGAATCTGAAGAAAATATTGGAGAATAAGAGAGAACTAAATTAACAGAATAGAAAGCAAGGTAAGTCAGTTTTTATCTTACATGATTTTAGTGTGGATTTCGTGGTTGTATTCTCTGTAGGAAATCTTCGAGAATTCATATGTATGCAATAAGTACCGTAGTGAATCCATCTTCGTGAGGTTTGGATTAGACAATTAGCAAAAGATGATCCCTACGCATGACTGAACTTTTCATAGTTTTGTAATTGGAGGGAACTGTTAAGACACGGTGATAATTCTTGGATTCCTTTAAGTTGATGCAGACTTGGACTAGTTTTGTGTGGGTTTCCGTAAGATTACAGAAGGTCTGCTTTAACAGCTCCTTTTTTGAGATTCACTGTTTTCCTGTGAATCTATGGGCTAACTAGTTGGTTTAAGTCATGTTTTCCTAAGTATTTCTTGGTTCTTTTTCATGTATCTTATTGTTGTCCTACTGTTTTCATAGTCAACAAGAAAATATCTGAGGGCTACCAAGTTGGCTACTAGTGCAAAAGTGTTGTGGTAATTGATGCCCTCAATCTGTGTGAAACCTCTCATGATGAGCTTGGACTTGTATCACTCAACCTCCCCATTAGTCTTGAACTTCATCTTGTAGACCCATTTTTAATATACTACCTTCTTTTCTTTAGGCAAGTCTTACAAGGTCCATATTCCATTTACCTCTAAAGCATCAATGCCATGTTGCATTGCCTCCCTCTAAATGCATATGGAGAACAGTCTTGTAAAAAGTTTGTGGCTCATTGTATGATGTGATACTCACAAGTAAAACCTTATGTGAGTGTGAAAATTGATCATAGCTTACAAAGTTTGATAGAGGATATAACGTTGAGTTGCCTAAAGTTAGGGTAGGCTCTTACCATGTGATAGAGGGTGGTAATGCTACTTTGTAATTGCTCTAGTGTGTAGGATATTTTTGGACTTGTTGTGGTTGATCTCCTTCTATTCAGTCAACTAGTTACTACATATTGCTCATCCTAGTCTCCACCGCTTGCATATCCATGATCTCCCTCACATTTGTAGGTCTGATAGTAGCCACTTTAGTTAGTCTGACCATAGCCTACTCACCTTCAACCTGGCTATCCACTTCCTTGAGTGTGTCTAAGATTGGTGCTCATGAGGAAGCTTGCTCATTTCTTGTTATCATAGCTTCTGCGAAGGGATAATTATTTTCTAAAAAAATCATATCACGACTAATGAATACAACCTTAATCTCTAGGTCATAAAGCTGATAGCCTTTCTACCCTATTGGGTACCCAAGAAACAGGCATCTCCTTCCTCTTTCACCAAACTTATCACTTGTAACCATAAGCTAGGCACCCAAAACTCCCCAGGTTAATATAATCCAAATGTTTACCGAATACAATCTTAAATGGTGTCTTGTCCAACAACCGTAGATGGCAATCTATTGATCAAATAGATAACCATAAGTACGTATTTGCCCTAAAACTTAATCGAAAGACTTGCCTGAGTGCTTTTGTAGTTTTAAGTATGTGTCTATGGTTATGCTCAACAATACCATTTTGTTATGGTATGTTAACACAAGATGTCTGCAACTCAACGACCAAGTTAGATTAGTAATTTGATTAATTGAGACCAATCCCAAGGTTAGCCAGTCATCTTCTCGGTCTTTGAAATGTCGAGAGAAAAACTCTAGCTTACCTTGCAATGAATCCTTATAGCTTTGGTATTGAGGAGAGTCCTCAAAGCTAGTTGGTGTGTTCTAGATAAGCTTATAAGATGTTCAATTTGGTACAATAGGGTAAGGGTTCATCCGAATATCATCAATGGGAGAACTTAAGTTAGTGGCATAAGAGCTTTGTTGGGAGGCTATATGGTTTCTTAGGGGAGTTGGTAGACTGGGATTGGTAGCTAAGTTCTAGGGGTGACTAGCGACAGAGGGGCTTTTAGTGGTTTGGGAAGCCGAGGTTGATTGGTCGGGGCTAGGTGGTTTAGGTTAGGAGAATTTTGGATCCATCTCTTTTATATTTTTTCTCTAACTTTTTACTTCTACACTTTAATATCTAGAAGGTGTTAGTGTGCCCAATTGCAAGTGTTATGCTCTAGCTCATACTTGATGAATAAGCATTAGAAAATTTTTGGCCATCATTTATCTTAATAAATTTTAGGTATAGAGGATGAAAATTAGTGTAGCACGAGTGTCAATGAAGTGACAATTGCGTCAACCCATGCCCTATGCCATCAACGTACAGACTCTTACAATTCTACATCTGATCAGAGTGCATCGACATAGCATGCATCAAAGAACTTTGCATCACAAGAAAGATCACGTTCTTTGTAGTGCCGTAAATGATAACACGGGCATGAGCTTCCTTCTATTTGTAACAGCAATAACTCTCGACAACAAATATCCCAAGGGCTTGATGAGCATTTGGTATAGATGAGCTAAGTATAGGGATGACACCTAATTTTTTTAGATCGATAGGAATTACATGCTTTGTGAATTTTGGAAGATTGTATAAAATCGAAACATGTTAGATTGAGTCAAAACTTGTTTAGGGGTACTTTAAACAACATACATGAGTTTGAGAATCATAGAATCAAGATTTCATGTTCCTAAATTAAGATTATTTTAGGCATCGAAAGACTATTATATTCATTCGTGGATGCATAAACGGTCTAATTTAGGTTTAATTCTGTAGAGTGCGTGGATTTCGGCTTGCAAGAAATATAATATCTGGTTATTTTCAATCACATTGGTGCGTTGAGTCTAATGAACTCGTCTGTAGCTTTTTTGATTCTTTGAGATAAAATGTACCCTTCCAAATAAAACAACGAGTATAACAAGTTTGTGAGCAATTGTCGTCAAGATATAATGATGTTCTAACATTATAATTGAATTCAAGATTTGTACTATATTGACCTATTTAAAAACACTTTATGCAAAAAATCAGATGATATTTTTAATGATTATTTTAACTAAGATTTGTATTATATTGACCTAACAAAAAATATACTATGAGAAAAATCTGACGATATTTTTAATGATTAGGAAGCATTGTAATGGGAGATTCTCAGATATATGGAATGAGACCATAATTTTACTTATAGAAGTTGCAACTATTTTTTTCATCATCTAAGAAGTTTCTAGAGCAATTTTCCAATGAGGCTAATCGAGGGTTAGTTTTTTTGAGTTTAAATTCAAGGGAAACCATTTTTGAGGAAGAACAATTGGCCAATGCCGTGGGAAATTTTGGGCTTTAGAAAATGATGAAATTTCCGCGAGCAATGCCGTGAAACCATCCAAAAATCACTGGAAGTCTTTCGAAAAATTATTGGGAATCCCCCGAACTCAATACTACCTTTTAGTAGCCTCTTTAATATGTAAAACACAGCATGTTTACGAATGTCCAACAATTTATATCAAGAAAACATTTTCAAATTCAATGTTTTATCTACATTTGTTTGTTTTTTACCTAATATTCATATATTAATTAGCTAACTAGTTCAGTTGTAGTTAGATGAAATTTTTTAAACAAAAAGTTATTTTAATGAATATTTAACATTTCTATATTTTTAGAAATTAGTTTATATGTTTTTAACAAAATTTTACCAATGTGCAATAGACCTATAGATTTATCCATATACAAGCTGGGGGGTACGATTGAGTTGAAAAGTTTTAAAAGTTAACGATACCGTATTCAAAGAAAAAATTATCGTATTGTGCACTTAAACAAAATTAATAGTTACTAGATACATTCTATTAATTCATGTCTCCATCTAAAAATATTTAATAATAATCATCAGCAAATATACATTTTGCTATCTCTATTTTAAAATTTATTATCTCTATTTTTTAGACAATATTATCTCTTGTTTGTTATATCTATAGATGTATCTTTTATTTTCTTTTGTATAAATGTATTCGTGTATGTTGTATTTAAATTTTTTAGCTATCACATGATACTATTAAAAACTACTTTTGAGTTTCTTTTTAATAATCTTCGGTCTATCTTACAAAAGCAAACATACAAATTCTATTTCCTAATTTTGATTTTTTAGAACTAGACTTTCTAGCATAACATATCCTGCAAAACATATAATAAGTAACCTCAATTTCTTAATCTTTTCAAGTTTGGTTTTCTATTAAACCACAATTCATAAAAAAATATATATTTTAAATTCTATTCAAGATATAAGAAGTAGATAATATAATTTTACCTCACAAACAATTAGACAAACTTCAACTTATAAGTACTGAGGTGACCACATGTATGTGGGTGGACGTGTTTCATAATTTTTCAATGATCGAATAGTTCATCTCTTCTATCCTGTGATACACGTATCTTCCAGTTGCATTCATCATCGGTTTTTTTCTTACATTCAACATAATAAGTACTCGGCCTAGATTCCACAGACTGCCTTCCTTCAAAAGCTCACAATAATTGCTGGAATACTCTTCATAACCCCATTGATTAGCATATAGTGTCATGGCTGCTTGTTCATCATGCTCACTAATGGGAAGCTGTACATACCAACGTGATTCTTCTTCTTGGTCTAGCTGGAATCCTCCTCTTTCTTCTTCACTTTCCTCATCGTTCTATTCTTCTTCCTCATCTGGTTCTTCTTCCACCTCTTCTTCATCATCTTCTGAGTCCAAGTTTGTGATTGCATATAGAGTACTTGAGTCCAAGCCTACGTTAGCTTCTTTGTTCGATTGGCTTTCTTTTATGGGAATTGGGTCTCTACTCTGTATATGTTTACAATGATTTGTACCATATTCGCAACATCGTCCTCGTCTTCGATACTAATATATCGGAACCTTCATAAGGCTACGAGACATCTAAATATCAAAGATTTCATTTCTCATTATCATGAAATGAGACTTTTTCAACCACTTTTTACCGTAACTTCTCGTACGTTTATATATCTTCATGAAATTTCAACCTTACTTCACATCCTCCTTCGTATTAAAAACCAGTTAGCCTATTTTTCTTAATTGTTCTATCATATTTTACTATGATTCGAACAATTCTTTGAGACATTCTTATATAGATCTACATCAAAATTTAAAAGAAATAGTGTTCAAATAATATTTCAACCTAGTTCAAGCATCGGTTCAACCACTGCAATAATAATATCTGATAATTATCACTAATATACAATCAACGATTATAACTAGCATACAATTCATAATCCAAAAAATGCATACAATTCATAATTCGAAAAATCAACTGTTATACAATTCCTAATCAACAAAATCATCGATTATAACTAGCATACAAATCATAATCCACATAATCAACGATTATATCTAGCACGTAAATCCTAAACCACAAAATCAAACATTTTATAAAATTTATAACTCCTTACGTAAGAAAGTTTAACACAACATAATTCACGATAATTTACCTGCTTGAATCTGCTGCTGGCTAAAATGCTCTTCAAACAACGATCGAAAATTTTTTTTGCCCAAATTTTTTGTTTCCCCGGATAAAAAATCCTCACCTTTATTTCATAGACAATTTTTGACCAAAAAAGGGTTAAAAACCCATAATTTAAAATAGATATTCTGGTCAGACCGGCAGAGGAGATTTTCCAGGTTGAAAATCCGTAATTTGGTCCTAATTACGGGTTTTTAACCCGTAACCAAAAAATGGGATAAAAACCCATATTCTGGTTTGCATGGGTTAAAAACCCGTAATCTGGTTCGGCCAAAAAATAATTCGTAATTTCGAAATAGAAAAATGACGTGGACACTATTTTGAGGATATTGTTTCCTGGGTACCATTTTGGATATTTTTGGTAAATAGTAGCACCAAACCAAAAAAAATTTGAAATAATCATATCTACCAAAAATATATTTTTTGTATTAACAATATTAAATTTTTTTTAGGGTAAAAATTGCATCTCATATTGAAATCAGCAAAGGAATTACAATCTGTCTACAGCAGTGATCGAACTAATGGCAACTGATTTGGTAAATAAAATTACGGGGTAAGAAGAAAAAAGGCAAGGCAATTTCAAGGAGGGGCAGCATGTTCTTCTCTATAACTCGCGACTAAGACTCTTCCCTGGAGAGGCAACATGTTTTTCATCAAGAAGGATTTCAAGGAGGGACAGCATGTTCTTCTCTATAACTCGCAAGTAAGACTCTTCCCCGGGAAGCTCAAATCCAAGTGGAGCGGCCCATACCAGATTGTCAAAATGTTCTCTTTTGGGGCACTAGATTTGCTAGATAGCAAGGGGGTAGTCTTTAGAGTCAACGGCCAATGATGCAAAATTTACATTAGAGGGGGCGACATTAATCGAGATGCGGAGGTGCAATCAATTTATGTGCCATCCAGTGCTTGAACATTTGGAACAAAGTAAGACTCTTTTACCTACATAGAATAAAGAACAGGATATTTTGCGCTAAGTATGTTTGTCTAGTTAGTGTGTTAGTTTCTAGGAAGATTCCAATAGACCTCCGTCTCGTCATTCTCCGTCAAGCACAAGAGACCTTGAGAATTGAGAGATGAGAAGACAATTTCTTGAGACACTCTAGAGGAATATCAAAGAGTGCCTTCAAGAGGAGGATAAAGAGATTCAAATTTTGTTTGAGGTGCGGGAAGTTAGAACATGATGGAGACTGTAGCAAGAGTAGCACTAACTTGCAGATGGAGCATATCGTGTTACTACGAGAGGACCCTATTAGGCTTAAAGCCGAAAAGGCCTCAAGGAAAGGTAGTTCATCATAGTATGCCATTCACAAGTTGTGTGAATTGCGAAAGTCGAAGTTGCACCTGTGATCCATGCAGATGGGGCGTCTAGTTTTCAAGCTTTCCAGGAATGCAGCGTAAATAAAAGCCAAAAAATAGATTAGCATTTTATTTCCTAAGTTTTATGCATTTAGTTTAAGTGTTTGTATAGTTAGTGTGTAGTTTTTTGAGTTTAGTACATAGTCGGCATATGCCGTATTAACTAGCGTGTGCTGGGTATGCGAAAACAGATGAATTGGTGCACGCCAAGTAAAGCTGGCACACGCCAATTCCAGGAGTTTTGTGTACGCCAGTGCACTTGGCTTATGCCAAGTTTGGGTAGAATCGACTATAAAGATCTCGGGCATGCATCATTCATCATAAAATTTCAAAACCAACAATCTCCTGCCATGGAAAACTTCAAATCTGATTGAGCCCAATCATTCCCAACCAATTACCCACATTACCCAACACCCGAAACACCTTTCTTGATGGTAGATGATACAGGATCTAGCCGGATTCATCACGGAGAACGGAGGAAGCATGCAAGAAACCCTTTGCCTTCTCCACCTGGTTCTCCACCTCAAGACATCTGCGACCACTGCAATGCTCCCTTTGCAATCTTCCACGATTGGGAGGGAGAGAGGTATCAACAATTTTCATGACTCAGTGCCCTTAGTCATTTTACAATCGATTGGAATGATATGCAGATACTGGGGGTAGATAGACAGTTGAGGTCAGCTTTTAGGAAGTTAGGGTGGAGATACTTTGAGAATAGGGAGATATTGGCTAGGCAAGAGCTTATTTTGGAGTTCTATTGCACATTGCAGGTTTTTGCTAACAGACGAACATTTACTGCATGTGTATTTGACACTGACTTTAGCATGGATGAAAATGAGTTTAACAACCTGTTTAGCCTTAAGGCTGGACCAGGGAATCTGGACTTCTCACCTATGAGTTAGGACCACAGGGCTTGGCAAGAGATTACAGGGTTTGAGAGGCACGAGTTGGGGTGGGCGCCTAATGTGCTATTTAGAGAACCATATTTAGGCATCCTCCATCATTTTATGACTCTGACCATTAGTGGTCAATGGGAAGAGTCTAAAGTCTTCTGATCTCAGCTTTATGCCATTGACTGCATGCACCATGATATCCCTTTTAGTACCTTTGCTATGATCATCGACTACCTTGCTAGATCTATTAGCGATAAGGAACCTAGGTATCTGTACTTAGGTCATATTATTTCCCGCATTGCACATCACTATTTTTCTGAGCAGTTTGCAGATTTTTGTGGAATGATTTTGGAGCTAGTGCCGATCAACATCGAGAAGCTCCACATGAGCAAGCTGATCAAGAAGACAATGACGGATGGAGTGAAGGTTGTTGAGTACAAGCCTTGGGAAGAGAGATAGGCAGTCTAGTTATGCCTTAGGGCACTAGGACGGATGCCAGTTCAGAGAGAAGCAGATGTAGAGCAGGCAAGCCCCAGCCATCAATACCAGACCCAGCATGATGATGCAGGGCAAACCATCAGGCACCTAACTCTTAGTCAGATATGCAGTATTTATGTGACCAGTTAGCTGCAATGTAGGTACAGCTACATGGTCACAAAGAGCAGCGTCACGAATATGGCGTGCAACTACAAGACTATGCAGTTAGCAATGCGATAGGATAAGACCGCCAATACGACTGATGAGTGTTAAAAACACTCATTACTTGCATTTATTTTGTATTAGTTTTCTAGTGTTTATAGTTGGTTTAGTTGCTTATTAGTTGTCAAAGTGTTAATTCTTGTTCATTGTGTGTTTTGGTTGAGTTTATCATTATTCATTGTGTTTTCTTGTTTTTAGGAGCATATTTGAGGAGAAATGGAGAGGGAAGCCACGAAGGCAAGAAGTGCAAATCTGGCACAGTTGGCGCACGCCAATAAGCCTTTTACAACTCAAATGATGATAACTTTTGCATCTTATGTCCAAATGAGATGAGTGAGGTGGCGTTAGAAAGCAGACATACAGGGATACAACTTTGTCTCTAATAGGCATCTTCAAATTCTGAGTTTAAAAGGTCGAAAACGCAAGAATGGCACATGCCAATGGCTTCTGGCGCACGCCAATGAAGCAAAACCAAAGACCTGGCGTACACCAGGGGCAATTGGCATATGCCAACCCCCAACAGAGACAGAATTAGGCCTACCCACTTGCTCATTTCAATGGCAAACATTGGAGGGGGCCATGACATATGAGTTTTAGTCTCTAGAGATTATGAAAGACATGTGTGAGGGAGAATTGAGGGGAGTTGTTAGGATTTTTAGATTAAAAAATATTTTATTTACTTTTGACTTTTGACTTAGGTAATAATGTGTGCATTTGTGTGTAAGTGATTCCATTGGTGACAGTGAGAGAGGCAGAGAGGGGGCACGACCATGTAGCTCTCTCTGCCATGAACATGAGGAGGAGGAGGAAGATACTTCAAGAACATCATAAGCTTTCTTCTCCTTAACTCTTCCCTTTGTTTATATTTATGTTTAAGTAAGTTCTTGTTTCTATTTATAAGCATGTTGTTCTTTGTAAATATGTGTGAGTAATTGTGTTTGTGAGTTTGGTACCTTAGAACCAAACATTTAGCCATGATTTTGAGGGGTTAAAAATGCTAAGGAACATGTTCTAGTTAATGAACTTAAGGCTTAATCATGGTTTCACTCAGATTATGATCATTGTTAGTCTTAGTAACCATGCTTTGGTTTCGACAAGAGTCTAGTGGCCAAGTGAGTTCGTTTTTGACACAACTGACTTTGGTTTTGACAAAGTCATAGCAACCTTGCATTGGTTTAGACTAATTGGCTGTGATAAAATCTTTGTGAGTAACCTTGACTATGAACTTAGTTCATCTTTGAGACCGAAAGGAGATAGGGTTAATGGAAAGGTTAATTAGTTGGTTAGTTGCTTTGAAAGAAGAGAAATCATCCTTAGTAACTAATTGTCCACTGAGTGATATGCATAGTTGGTGCTTGCTGAGTTTAGTTGGCTTTTGGGGTCAAAAGAACATCTTGCCATTCTAAGCTCAGTTAAGTATCAATTTAGACCAATCTAGCACAAAAGTGTAGATTGGTTGTCTTTGAAACACTCGGACCATATACATACGTAATAAACCCCCTGAATCAAATGGTTACATTGGTTTTAATTGTGCCTTACTCACTTTTATGTTTTAAGTTGCTAAATCTCAGTTTAGTTAGTTAAACCAGTAGACAGTTTTGCTTCTTCCTGACACCTAGCGTACGCCAAGTCCTATTGGCGTACGCCAACCAAGACAAAATGAGAGACCTGGCGTACGCCAATCAGACCCAGACCGCAGAATCTCCCTCATAGAAGTGATCAATCATTTGTAGGTTTAGATTTAGGTAGATCTTTCTCATTAATTTCGTCCTAGACTAGCTATCTAACCAAAAAGGTGGTCTAAACTTGTTTCTCGTGGTTCGACACTCTACTTCACTATTATTGCAATGGGTGTTTGTTTGTTGGCACAAAAACCACCCTCGTCAACGACTACAATGCTCGCTTGGAGGCCGAGCTTAGAGCTCAGAGAGAGGAGCAGAGGGCATTCTACGCCAAACACAGAGCTCACATGGCATTCTAGTGAGATCATTATGAGCAGCAGCGAGCACATGCTGAGTGGATACGCACTTGGGTAGTGAACTTTGGCAGCGGCTTCATATTCCCACCACCACCTCTTTTAGCAGAAGATTGACCAGGGAGCTCCTTTTTCCTTAAACTTTTATTTTGTTTATTTTTGTTGTTTATTTTATTTGTTTGTTTTGTTTAAATCTTGTTTATTTACTTTTATGTATTTTGACTCTGTTTTTGTGTGTTTGTAACTCATTTAATGATTGTGTTATGCTATTGTAAGGTGATCCTATTAGGCTTAAAGCCAAAAAGGTTACAAGAAGGTAGTCTACATAACGAGTCATTAGTGAGTTAATGTTTTGCATGTTTGTGTGTGTATGTATTTTGAGATTAGTTTTTCATGTCTTTAGTGACTTGGTACGGAAGTGTTCCCATTTTGAGCTCTTCAGGGTTCAATTTCCCTGATGCTTCTTAACGTACTAGGTCATCGGGATAAAACTGTCTCAATTTTTTTTTATTTGTTTGATTAGGTGTTTATTAGTATCTTAGACACCTTGAGGACAATGTGTCACTCAAGTGTGGGGGAGGGTTCCTTCTAGGAATCTTCCTTTTAGGTTGTTTTGTATGTTAACATGTTAGGTTGTTTTGTTTAGGTTTAGACTTGGCATGAATTTTTCAAAAATTTGATCCCCCTCAAAAATTTTCAACTTGTGTTATAATTTTATCATTTTCTTAGTTAGGAATTTAATTCGAGCACAAAACCTAGGAATTGGTAGAAATCTCGCACTTTGTTATTTAGATTAGTGGTTTCACTATGTAGACTAGACTAGAGATTTGATGAGTGAACCTTGTGAGTATTTGAGACGATAGAAGAGACACACGTCTCTATATTTTTTATGAGGTGCATACTAGGTCAGTTGATCGAGGTATCCTACTAGTACTTATCGTAGTCTAGGTTGTGTGGAAGTTAGTGAGAGGACGGGGGCATTCTTTGATATTCGAGCCTAGTGTCTTAGAGACAAAATCCCTTATATATCTGTTGTTTAAACCCTTTGAGCCTAGCCTTTTCTTAATCTTAGATTAGGAAGCCGACTGCAAACTGTATTACCCATCTTCCTTACCTTTGATTGTCCAATTCGAGGACTTATAGGTTTGCATGTGTATTCGTGTCATTTTAGTAGATCGTTCTTAGTGTTTTAGATTGATTTAGTTGTGTTTTAGTTGTCATAGTTGTTCGAATCCTCTCAAACGAGAGCTCTGCTCTTATCCTTAAGTTTTCTGCTTCTTTTCTAAACGATAGGTCATCTATCTAGATGACCTGGAGTACGCCAACAATTCTTGGCGTGCGCCAGGTTTAACAAATTAGAAGAGTTGGAGTACGCCAACTCTTCTGGCGTGAGAATTTTTGCCTCGATGGCCAAAGTTGGCGTACGCCACCTATTTTTGGCGTGCGCCAACACAGCAGTTTCTTTCTAGCAGAGTTGCACAAATGAGTAAGGGAAAATCGTCCCACAAGGACCGAGTTTAAAGCTTCAACTTGGTTTAGTAACTTATCTAAGATCAATTTATGAAGTGGTTTGATGGAAACTCTCGTTCTAAGTTGGTTTACTAATCTAACAAATTATGAATTTAGTTACTTGAAGGTTTGGTTTTCAAAACAGATTCTTAACAACTTAATAATCACAAATGAGCAGGGTGAACTTAAAACCAATATAATCAACAGATTTAGAGAGTTTACTAAGTACATAACATGGTCCAAGTGTCTCAAAAACAACCAAACTACACTCTCGTGCTAGAATGGTCTAAATTGATTCTTTACTATGCTTAGAATGGTTAGATGTTCTCTCGACCCCAAAAACCAACTAAGCACAACAAAGGACCAACTATATGCATCACTTTAAGGATAATAAATCACTGAGTAATAATATTATCAACTCGAACCAGCAACTTATCTAACTAACATTTCCATTTAAACCATCTCTTCTCGGTTTCAAGTTTAAACTAACTTCTACTAACACGACTTGACTACTAGTTTAGGACTATGGTTTGGATATTGGTGATGATGATTCTTAAATCTAAGTGTAACTAATTGACACCTAACTACAAAAGACACTAACAATTTCCAAAATACAATATAACACTTCAATCAAAAGCACATGTCACGATTTAAGCACTTCAATCAAAGGCACAAGTCACGATTACGAATTATAACGATTCTAACAAATTAAGAAAAATGGGCTTGGTACTTATAACAATCCAAATAACATAATGATACAAGGGGGTTAGAAAGTTCAATTGTTATCCGAGTGTTTCTAAGGCAACATATTCATGTTCTCGCAATAAATCGTCTAAATTGATTCTTAACACGATTTTAATGAATTAGATGTGTTGTCACCTCTAAAAACTCATTTTGTCATATCAATTACCAATTATATGTATAACCCTTTGGATAACTAATTTCTCATGAGATTTCTCATCAAAAGATTATTAATCATCTAATCAATCAATCATTCAATCTCAATTCCTCTCGACATTTAAATCAAACATAATCATGGTTATGGCGATCAAGCAAAACCAAGCATTGAGGTTATTGATTAGAACACAATAATAAGCATTAAATCTCCCCCTTTAGATCATTAGCTACTTAGAAATCATATAATCACCAATCCCACATAATAACTACTCACACATAGCTATTAACAAACTAAACATTTTATTAAACATAAGTAAATTAAACATAAAAGTATTGAAAGAGTTAAGAGGAGAGAAACCTCAAGAAGTGTTCTTCAAGTTCTTCTTTCTTCAAAAGCTCTCAAGCAAATCTTCAAGTTTTTTACAATAATGAAAGGGTGAGTGGAATTAAAAGTTAAAGTTGAGTTTAATCTAGTTAACTCCTTACAAATATCTAACTTGTCACACCCTTCTCAAGTCTCTTCTTTCTTCCTCAAGTGGCAGCCACGGAATTTGGGCCAAGGCACTCATCTCGGGCCCAAATCGCCAGATTCGGACTCCGACTTTGAACACAGTTTTTGACCCTCTTACACTCCAAAATGGACGACGACCCTTAGAAAAGAAGTTGTAGCCCTGGATGTCTTCATTCCAACGCCATTTCATTTGTCTCAATTGGACTCCGTATGCAAAGGTTATCGCCATTTTTGTCACCAGAGATCAATCCCCGTCAAAAGCCCACGGCCCATAGTTGTTTGCCCTTCCTGCCTGGCAGGCCCGATTGCATTCGATGAAGCATGGTGCATCCAAAACCTCCATTTAGCACTCCAAAACCTATGAAACCAAGGAAAACACAATAAAACTCAAAAGACGTCACAAAAATGGACAATGCTTGATATTCACACTAATACTATGCATTTCCAACACTAACAAAAGAAACAAAGGCAAAAAGACTCTAAAAACACATACAAAAGATGAGTGTTTTCACACTCATCACACCCCCACACTTGAATCATTGCTTGTCCTCAAGAAATGCTCAAGCAAAAACAAAAGACTAAAAACACAAAACCACAACAAAGACAAGAAAATAATCAAACAAACAAAAGACTTGGCATGTCAAATTCTCCACTTAACTCCTCTCAAAATATCCAAGCTCAAATCACAAGATTACCCCAATCCAAGCAAGTTCATCAACCAAAACATCAAGACTAGAAATAGTAAATGTCTCATATTCAATTATTTAGAAAAGTGTTAAAACTACGTAGAAGACACTAGAGGGTTAAACTCACAATGATTCGGAAAGTTTCTCACTCAATTTGTAAGTGGTCAACTACCTATCTCTCGCATAATTGGCCAGTATCTTTCAAAGTATCATATGTCCTACTAAGTTGCATCTTAAGGTCGCATAATTGCTAATGATCGGGGGACAAATATAACAAAAGGGTAGTAACTGGGCAAAGGTATATGGGAGATGGTATCATGTAGTAGCTCAACTACCAAATTCGAGGACATGCTTTACACAAACTAGTCACTCGTCTATTCTACACATTCTCACCAACATTCTCACCAAGCACAATTCGCTCAAATTTTCCAATTTCACCCAAATGCTAATAACTGCGAAGCACTACACTTGCCAAATTTACATCACTTTTTTTTCTTTTCTTCTGCTTTTCACTATTTTTTTCTTTTTTTCTCTATTTTTCTTTTTTTTTATAATACATTTATATACACGAAAGTACAAATGAAAACACATAACACTAGGCTTTGCAGTTTTAGCCACTCTAATAACCAAAGTCCCAAAACCTCAAACCATATTCACACCAACCTACCAATTAAACCCGATTTACATTATCCCTAACGAGTGCCAATTGTTACGAACCTCCCCGAGCTTCTTTTCTCAAGCTTAGCCATGCACTCCTCAACAATTTCATCAATCAAACCAAATTATCAAACAAGTGGAAAAGCATGAAACTCACAAAATTCATCAAGACAATAGGTACAAACATGCAAACACACAAACTTCAACCAAACACAATATAAGAACATGCATACTATACAAACTTCACAAAGAACTAAAAATTTTGAAAAACAAAATTATTCTAATTTTTTTGGCTTTTATTTATGCTGCATTCCTGGAAAGCTTGAATTCACAAAGAACTAAAAATTTTGAAAAACAAAATTATTCTAATTTTTTTGGCTTTTATTTATGCTGCATTCCTGGAAAGCTTGAAAACCAGAAGCCCCAAGTTTATGGGTCACAACTTCAACTTCAAAATTTGTAATTCACATAACTCCTCAATGGCGTACCATGCAGAACTCCCTCGCCGAGCGACCTTTTCAGCATATGGCTTAACGGGGTCTTGGCAGAGTAGCGTGGTACACTCATCTTGTGAGTTTGTAGTGTTTGCTACATTCTCCGTCATGCTCTAATTTCCCGCACTGAGGAAAAAATCCAAATTTTATCATTCTTTGGTAATAAGCCATCTTTGACGTTTCTCTCGAGTATTTCAAATAATTTATAGCACTGCACTCAAGTCTTAAAGATTCTTTGGCTCCACGAAGAATGATTAGGGAAATGTCGATTAGGATTTGTCGAGTAAGTAAGACTCTAAGTAAGAGAAAATATTTAATGTAAAACATCCTGTTCTTTAATCTTTGCAGGTAAAAGAGGACACGAACTCTAAAAACTAAAAATTATATACTATATACACTAACATGCTTTCAAATTCTCAATTGCTTGCAGGGGAAGTAACGGCTTGTACCTCCGAACGCCGCTCAACTTCGCCACCAAGGTAAATCTTACACCTTTGGCCATTCACCTTAAACAATTCGCCATCTCTTCCTTCAAATCAAGTGCTCCAAATGGGAAAACTTTCACAACTTTGAATGGACTGCTCCACTTGGACTTGAGTTTGGCCGGAAAGAGTCTCAAACGAGAGTTATAAAGAAGAACCTGTTGTCCCTCTTTAAACTCTTTCTTTACAATATAGATGTCATGCCTCTTCTTTGAACTCTCTTTCTAGAGGCGCGAACTTTCAAACGCCATGTCTCTTATTTCATCCAACTATTCTAGTTGGAGCACCCGTCACTCACCAGCCTTTTTATAATCATAGTTAAAGGTCTTAATTGCCTAAAATGCACGGTGTTCAAGTTTAACCAGAAGGTGACATGCCTTACTGTAAACAAGCTTGTATAGCAACATACCAATAGGCGTTCGAAATGCTTTCCTATACTCCCACAAGGCATCATCAAGTTTGTTTGCCCAATCTTTTCTTGCTCCTCCAATTGTCTTCTCAAGAATTTTTATAAGTTCCCGATTTAAGAGTACTACCTGACCACTTGTTTGAGGGTGATAGGGTGTAGCAACTTTGTGAGTCACCCCATACCATTTCAATAAAACTTTAAATGGTCGGTTGCAAAAATACGAACCTTCATCACTAACGATTGCCCTTGGTACACCAAACCTCGAAAAGAGCTTTTTGATAAAGGGAATCACTACCTTAGCATCATTCATCGGTGAAGGTCAAGCCTCAACCCACTTAGACACATAATCAACGCCTACCAAAATGTACTTGTTTCCATAGGAGGTTGGAAATGGTCCCATGAAATCTAAACCCCAAACATCAAAGAGTTCAACTTCAAGGATTCTAGATTGTGGCATCTCATCCTTCTTAGAAATATTTCTGGTTCTTTGACATTGATCACATTGAGCAACAAATGTCCGAGCATCTCTAAAAATATTGGGCCAATAAAACCCACATTCAAAGACTCTCGATCTCGTTCTCATCGCTCTATAGTGACCTAAATATAGGGTGTTATGACATTGTGCTAAGACGTTTCCTACTTCATCATCGGCAATGCACCGTCTAAGCACTCCATCATTGTACCGCTTGAATAGATAAGGATCATCCTAAATGTAGAAATGAGCATTCCATTGAAGTTTTTTTGGTTGAGGATAGCTCAAATCATTTGGAATAATTCCTCCTACCAAGTAGTTGGCAATGTCAGCAAACCAAGGATCATCCGTCTTGTTTAATGACACCAAAGTTTCATCCAGAAACTCTTCTTGGATTCATCCATGTGTCTCCATTCCATCACTCTTCTCAATTCGTGATAGATGATCTACTACTATATTCTCCGATCCTTTCTTATCCTTGAAGGATAAGCCAAATTCTTGTAGCAATAAAATCCATCGCATAAGCCTAGGCTTAGCATCTTGTTTAGAGAACAAATACTTTGAGGCCGCATGGTCAGTGTAAATGATCACCTTCGATCCAAGCAAGTATGGACAAAATTTGTCACAAGCATAGACCACCGCCAAGAACTCCTTCTCAGTTGTCGTGTAATTGAGTTGGGCACCCGCCAACACCCTACTAGCATAGTAAATCACATGAAGCTTCCCTTCCTTCTTTTGACCAAGCACACATCCTAAAGTAATGTCACTTGCATCACACATCAACTCAAATAGTAAATTCCAATCCGAAGATGAAATTACCGGAGTTGTGACAAGAGCTTTCTTCAATAAAGCAAATGGCTTAAGACAAGGCTCATCAAAGTTGAAAGGTACTTCCTTCACTAGCAAGTTAGTAAGCGGCTTTGCTATCAGAGAGAAATCCTTGATAAATCGTTGGTAAAATCCCACGTGTCTAAGAAAAGCTCTCACTCCTCTAACTGTAATCAGTGCGGCCATTTTCTCTATGGCTTCCGTCTTTGCTCTATCAACTTCTATACCAACTTTAGATATGTTATGTCCAGAACAATTCCCTCATCTACCATGAAATGGCATTTCTCCCAATTGAGAACAAGGTTCTTTTCTTCACATCTATCCATAACTCTATCCTGATTTTCAAAGAAATTCTCAAATGAATCTCCAAACACCGAGAAATCGTCCATAAAGATCTCCATAATTCTTTCATTCATTTTCCCAAGAATATTGCTTCCATGCATCATTGGAATGTAGCTGGAGCACAACAAAGTCCAAACGGCATTCGTCGATATGCAAAAATACCAAAAGGACAAGTGAAAGAAGTCTTCTCTTGATCTCTTGGGTAAATCGCAATTTGGTTATAACCAGAATATCCATCAAGGAAACAATAATGGGAGTATTCAACAATTCTCTCCAACATCTGATCAATGAATGGGAGAGGAAAATGATCCATGTGTGTTGCATTGTTCATTTTCCGATAGTCAACACACACTCGCCATCCAGTTACTATTCTCATGGAAATGAGCTCACCCTCTTTGTTAATCACTACCGTCATCCCACCTTTCTTTGGGACACAATGTATTGGGCTCACCCACTCCTATCCAATATCGGATAAATGATTCCTGCCTCAAGGAGCTTAATCACCTCCTTTTTCACCACTTCTTTCATGTTTGTGTTCAACCTCCTTTGCCGATCTACCCTCGGCTTTGCTCCTTCTTCCATGTGGATATGATGCATAACTATCTTAGGACTAATCCCTTTAATATTAGATATTTGCCAAGCCATGGCATTAATCCGCTTGTTCACGATCTTAAGCACCTTATCCTCTCCCTCCTTTGAGAGTTTATTGGAAATGAGAATCGGTAATCTCCTTTCTTCTTTCAACAAAGCATACCTCAAATGAGAGGGTAGCGCTTTCAACTCCAAAAGAGGAGCCTTGATTATAGAAGGTGGAGTCCAATATTTCAAATTAAGTTCTATCTCCCTCATGAGGACCTTGTTATAAACTTCCTCCTCAAACTCTTCTAAATTCCCCTCTTCTTCCTTAGGAATTACATCATCATAAAAATCCTCAATGCTTGAGAGGATCTCCTTCTCTACTTCACATACACACTCATCCAAAACATCTATCTTCATGCATGTGCCTTCATCTAAAGGATGGCGCATCACCTTTGTCATCGTGAATTCTTTTTTCTCCTCCACTACCCGAAGTACCAATTTACTATCGTGAACATCTACTAAAGCACGCGTGGTGTTGAGAAAAGGTCTTCTAAGAATTAGAGGACAACTCTTATCCTCTACAAAATCTAGCACCACAAAGTCTACTGGAAAGATGAATTTATCAATCTTCACGAGGACATCCTCAACAACACCAAACGGCTTCTTAATGGTTTGATCGGCCAATTGGAGAAGCATCAAAGTATTCTTCACCTTGCACAAACCTAGTTTCTTGAATGTAGAAAGAGACATCAAATTAATGCTTGCCCCCAAATCACATAGGCACTTAGGAAACTCAATAGCACCGATAAAACAAGGGATAGTAAAACTCCCCGGGTCCTGCAACTTTGTCAGGAGATCCTTTGAGATGAGAGAGCTACACTTAGTAGTGAGTGCAACCATCTCTCCATCGTCCCACTTTTACTTTTTTGTGATGAGTTCCTTCAAAAACTTGGTGTAGTACAGAACTTGATCAAGCATCTCTAAGAAAGAGACATTGATTTGGACGTTCTTCATTTTTGACATAAATCGAAGAAACTTATCGTCCATCCCATTCTTCCTCTTAACCTTTTAAGGATAGGGTAAAGGAGGAACATATGGTGGTGGTGACACATAAACTTCTTCTTCCGCAATTACTTCTTCATGCCGAACCTTCTCTCTCAACACTTCTTTTTCTTCCTTATCTTTGTCAAGAGTCACCACTTCACTCTTCTTAGCCTTCTCATTCACTTCTTGAGAAGCTAACTCCTTGCCACTTCTCAAGGAAATTGTATTCACATTTCCTCGAGGATTTATTTCTGTTGAACTAGGAAGAGAACCGGATTGTCGGTAGGAACTTGTTTTTGCTATTTCTCCAAGTTGTATTTCCATGTTATGCATAGCAGTAGCTTGTCCCTTAAGAATTTGCTCCAAGTTGTTTTGCCTTAATCCTTGCTGATTTATAGCATTTAAGATCTGTCCTTGTTGGCTAATAACTCCACCAACTTCTTGCATAAACTTATCCATTTTCTCAAATTTCTCTTCCATAGCTCCCATTCTATCTGTCAAGTAAGCATGTGGTTGAAAACCAAGCAGTGCTCCTTGTGGTACACGTAGGGGAAGTCCTATATCTGGAATAAGTGCCATGTCATCCGCACTATTTCCTCCTTTCCATAAAAAATTGGGATGATTCCTCCATCCGGGATTATAGGTGGAAGAATACGGGTTATTTCCCATCCTATTTGCTCTTTGGCCTTGGCCAATCACATAATGTGCTTGCTCCATGGGTGGATTCATCATTGCACATTGATCCATCTCATGGCCAACATTGCCACAAATCTCACAAGTTGTTGACGTTTTAACCATGTTGACTTTACTTGTGCTCATTTCATTCATTCTCTTCGTCAACAATGATAATTGAGCTTGTACACTATCCTCATAACCAAGGTTGATTATTCCTTTTTGATCTCTAACTAGTTGCTTTCCTTTATCCTTAGTCCTTAAACGGTTTGTAATGGACAACTCTTCAAGGACATAGTATGCTTCATCCTTGTCCTTCCTCAAGAAGTTTCCATTAGAAGCTGAATCCACTGTCCCCATCGTAGTTGGTTCAAGACCATAATAAAAGGTTTGGAGTAAAGACTCCTCCGACAAACAATGGTGTAGGCAACTCCTTTGCAATTCCTTAAACCGATCCCAAGCTTCACTAAAGACTCATTCTCGAATTGTTGGAAGTTATTAATCTCCTTAACGAGTTGCTTAGTCTTTGAGAAGGGGAAATACTTCTCTAGGAATGCATCCGCTAACTCATCCCAAGTAGCAATTGGTGTCTTAACCAACTGCTTATACCACAACTTTGCCATGTCCCTCAAAGTAAATGGAAATAACCTTAGCTTCTTAGCATCCTCGGAAAATCCATTATAATTGAAGGTATCGGCTAATTCCAAAAAATCCGAAATATGTTCATTTGGATCCGAATTGGACCTAGTTTTGGAGCATTTGAATACAGTCGGCTTAATCTCAAAATTATTTGCTTGTATTGGTGGGTTTTGAACTTGATGAGTGTCAAAAACACTAATTATTCGTGTACATCTTAGTGTAGTTTTAGCTTTGTAATTAATTGTTTAAGTGTGTTTTCTTTGTATAAATCTTAGTTTTGCACATTTCGTTCTTTTCTCGTGATCTTGTGTTTTTACTATGTTTTCTCATTTTATAGGAGCTTCATGGACAATATTTGACGAATGCACGAGCAAGACCACAAATGCACGTGCAAGACCACGAGTGCACGAGCAAGATTACGATGTTGCGAGCAAAATGGTTTTGACAAACCAAAACAAGAAAGGCATCAAATATGAAGGAAAAGGAAGCCCATGGTGTTTTCTAACTCCATTGGGCTTGATCCACTCAAAAAAATCCGTGGCTTGCCATGGAGGGCGCCAAAGATGCCATGGAGGGGCGCCATATGCCTACGCCAGCCTTGACCTCTTCCGACTTAAAAAATCATAACTTCCTCATACCAAGTCGGATTGAGGCGCTGTCAGCGGCATTTGAAAGAAGACATCCATATCTATAACCTTGTAAAATATGTTGTTTTAATTCTGAGTTTAAGGTATCCAAATAATTAAAATGGCTGACGTCATTGCAGGAGTAACGCTGATGACAAAGCATGACAAATCATTAAATTGGATATTTCCTTAACAACTAAGCTTAACTCATTGGGAAAAATTGGCAAAGGTGGAGACAAGGTTAAATTAGTTAGTAAGACATTAGATAAAGTTGTAATTTTATATTTTCCATTAGCTAAGTTTGTAGTTAGTTAATTAATTAGCTAAGGCAAGAAAAGAGGCAGCCGACTCTCCAAGAAACTCACGTACCAAAGGGAAGAAAAAAAAGAACGAGAGAAAGAGAGAGAGGCTGTAGCAAATGAAGAAGAAAAAGAAGAAGAAAAAGGAGAAGCAAGAAAGGAGAAATACCAAAGGCATAAACCAAGCTTAGTCTTGGACTTTGTAACTCTTCCTTACTCTTTTACTTTTTGCTTTCCTTGCTTTGATCTTGTGTAAAATATATGATGATGTTTGTTTTTATGTAAATATATGTGGGTAGTTTGTTCTGATATGATGCCTTGAAAGCTTATAGCATGCTAATGGTTTTGATTGGTAAAAATGATAAGGACCATGAACTTGTTAAAAACTTAATGCTTAGACTAGATTGGCCACATAGAATTATGAACATAATCAAGTCTTGATACCGAAAGGAGATAGACTTGATCGAAAATTTAACTTGTTGATCTGTTGCCTTGTGAGATGTGGACTCCTCCTTGGTAATTGATTATCCATAGGGTAATAAATATAGTTGGTGTTGTTAGATTTATGTGACTCATGGGGGCGAAAGCACATTGAGTTCACATAAGTCTAGCTAAATGTAGATTAGTTGCCTTGAAACACCCGGATCATGACACGAACATAATAAACTCATCTAACCATTTTGTTTGTTTAAGTGATCTTTGGAATCATATCATTTTTGCTATATTTGCTTGTCTTTATATTTGTGTTGTTGTTGTTCTTGTGATTACTTTGTGCTTGTTAGTGTGTTTGTTACCAAAACCAAACCATTCAATCCAAATCATATTCCTAAAACATAGTAAGTAATTTGAGTAAGGCATTTGCTTAATCCTTGTGGGATCGACAACCATACTTCATAAAACTATATTGTGACGGTGGTTGGAGGTGTTTCACGACGCCAAAGACCACTATAATCAATTGGCGCTGTTGTCAGGGATTGAGTTTCAAAGCTAAATCTTAGCTTACGAACTTGGATTAGGAACTTTTGTCAACTAAAAAATTTTCTTGCAACTCGTCGGAAAAGTTTTTTTGCTACTACCACTTAGATTCCGAATTGAAAAAATGCATGCTGTGATGAAATTGTGCATTTGGAATTCTTCTTTCATTTGCCATTGATTTCACCGAAATTGGAGTTGGACGAAAAAGTTATCGCATTTACAAGTCTCAAAGGTCAAATCTGACGAGTCTTGCGAAAAACTTGCACGAAAATTCTTGCCAAGAAATTTTAGGTTTGCATTTTATTTTTCCGAGGGTCAAAACATCCAAATTTGTAAAAGCAAGCCAAGACAACTTTGTGGACATGGAAGTCATCTTTCCATATCCACTGAGTTTGCCTAAATAGGAGATCGGACAAAAATGTTATCGCATTTTGAACACACAAAGGTCTTTTCTGACAATTCTTGCAAACAACTTGCTCGGAAAATTTTGGCTAGCTCGCAGTTTATTTTTTTGGAGGTCTTTAATTCCGAATTTTTGAAAACAAGTCAAAGGGAAGTTGTAGTTTGGGAAGTCTTCTTTCCATAGCCAGTGACCTCATAAAAAAAGGAGTTTAGATGAAAAAGATATTGTATTTTGAAGTTGTACGAGCAAAATACAATTTTTGGACGAGTCTTGCCAAAAAGTAGAATACAACTAGCCTCGTATTTTCACTATTTGAATAGTGAAAATCTAATCTGGGAAAAATTTTCTTAGTCAAAGTTGTAGCATTGGAAGTCTTCTTTCATTTGCCGCTAACCTTGACTAAATATGAGATTAGACGAAAAAGTTATAAATTTTTAAGTCACATGTCCAAAACGCGCTCAACCACCAACTTTTCTTTGGAAAGTAAAGTGGACATAGTATACTTGGAAAGGACATTGCGACAAGAAAAACTTTGACAAGAGGGGCTAAATCAAGAAAGACTAAATCAAGAAAAGATGAATTCCTTTGGTTACCATTGGTACAATGGAATTCAAAGATCATTTTTTAACGATGAAGTTGAGGATACACGTAAAAAGGTGGAAGCAAATCAAAGGAAACTCAATCTCATACAAGCTCAGTTTTGGACTTGTGAGTGGTACAGATGTGAGGGACATGAGAAAAGTCAATGTTAGGAATACTGGTTCCCTACCCGCCATAGAGCACCCTCATATTATGAGAATTTTGAGCATTACGATGGGGGGCAACATGACACCATTTGTACTCCAACATGGAGCAGAAACCCTTATTCCTCATGGTGCAACGAAGAAGTTCAACCTCTAAGGTCCGATTCCATTGAAGATAGATTGGACTCAATGGAAGCAAAAATGGATAAGAAGTTTGAAAATAGCAATGATATACTACTCAATGAGTTTGAGAAATTATGTATGCTAAGTCAAACTTCTGAAAGAGCGCAAGCTCACTCAGATGATATTTGCACTAGTGCACATACAAAAGATGCCATCTTCATTGAACCATTCGAGCTAATCTATCATTTAGGGGAAAACAATGAAGTGCAAGTGGAGGATGACGATAAGCAAATGGAAATGAAAGTTGAGGAACCTTCATACGTTCCTCAACAATCATACATCTATCCAACGTCATTCCTAGAAGATTTATATAGTATAGAGAACAAGGGGCGTTTGTGGGATTTTAAAACAGAGGATTGGTACCAAGAAACCCTGACGAGCTTGTTTATTCATGCCAACGCACTTCCAAAAGAGGATGAAAAGAATGAGGAAAAGGAAGAAGAGGTTGGGTTTGATGAGAGCACTAAAAAAGAAGCTAACGAGCCTATTACTAGTGCTAATTTCTTTGTGCATAAATCTTGCTCAACCATAGATTTGGCGAATATTGGAGATTCGGAGAAAAAAGAGGAAGCCATATCTAAGGAAGAGTCTAGTGTCATCCGCCACAATATTCCACCTCAACTTCAAGATCCAAAAAGGTTTGCTAAACCTTTACTATTGGAGATGGTAAGTGATGGAAAAACACCCTACCAGAATATTGAACAACCTCCTACTCTTGGCTGGGATTGGTTAAACTTGGGTGAGATTTTGAAATCTCTCAATCCTATGATTAATGTGAGTGCTATTGACCAGTTGGTTGATTGGCAGATGTCAGCATTTTTGCGATTGATGAGGGATAAGAAGTTACTCCTATATGATTGTTGTGCTCAACAATTTATAATGTGTATTGACCTAGGTATGAAAAGTTAGAACACAATGGAGACTGTAGCAAAAATAGCACTCCTCACAAGTTGTGAATACCGTGGTACTACATCGTGACTCAACTAGGCTTATAGCTAAAAGGGTCGCAAAAATAGGTAGTTCATCATGGTACTCCAATTGTGAATTGTGTGATTTGCAAAAGTCAAAGTTAAATCTATGACCCATCAAAATGGGGCGTCTGGTTTTCAAGCTTTCTAGGAATGCAGCGTAAATAAAAGCCAAAAAAAATTAGTATAGATTGTATTATAAAGTGTGTTAATTTATTTGTTTCCATTTTATTTGTGTGTGTTTGTTTAGATTTAATGTCTTTTTTCTAGCAAGACAGGGCACACTCTATCAACATATGACATTCATGATGGCAAGACAACATGCCAAGCTTGAAGAACGAAGGCGCACAATGCTCCGTAGTAGGCACACAACAAATTGACTAGGGAGCTCTTTTTTCCTTTTTCCTTTGTTTTTATTTTAATTTCCTTTATTGTTGTTTCGTATTTTTGTGATATATGTTGTTTGTTCATATTTGTTTTGTTTTTTGCTTGTTTTGAGATA